>CAUYSK010120054.1:0-76435 GCA_963575035.1 Avahi laniger
GAGAGAGACTGGATTAAAAACAAGAATACGTTTGCAGTCCCACCAGCCATGTATGAGTGTTTCTATCTTTCCACATCCACACCAACATTTGTTGTTTTGGTCCTTTTTGATAAAGGCCATTCTCACTGGAGTTAAGTGACAATCTGATTGTGGTTTTGATTTGCATTTCACATGGATTCTCTTTTAATCCTCACACCCAGTTGAGGACACTGGATAGGAGAGGCCCAAGAGGGAGGGACTCTGGCTTGGACTCGGGTCTGTCCAACATCAGGATTGCAGCTCGCAGCCCCTGGAGGTGTTTGCGAAGGGGGCCCTCCCAAATCCCCGACACCTGCAGGGAGACTGCTTCCTGCCAGGCACCCTGAGCCTTCACACTCGGGCCTGATTCCTGGTTCTCTCTGCCGAGGGCCACGTCCATCCACCTGTGATCTCCTGACAGGTTGACAGTGAGTACTTCTTCTCTGAACACCTGGCAGTGAGCTCATTTCGAGCAAATCCTAGATCTTAGACTCATTTTTAAAAAAGTCAGTTTCATTAGAGTAAGGAAAGCTCTCCCTAAAGAGAAGATAGAAGGCAACGATCGATTTTTTTAAAGTAAGAAAATGGTGAAACTCTTCTGTGAGGTATCTGTCAGCGTGATGTCTCTGAGGCCAGTGCATACGATCTGCCTGTCGCTGGGGGAAGGGGACAGTGGATGAAAAGCAAATGCAGGCCACTGAAGGGTCGGGCCAGGTACTTGGCTGCATCCCTCAGCCTGGAAATGCATGAGACTCCTACTAATGTGCGAGCTGTATTCATATGGATCTAGCCCAGCCTCACAAATAAATGGAGACCAGCCAAAGAGCCGATCTGGAAGCCACTGCAAACACAGCGTCGACTGCCAGGGGTGGGGTGCGGTGGAGAGAAATGCTTCCAATCTTGGCATCTCGGAAGGTATTTAACTAAGGTCTCTACCTGACTGTTATTTAAACAAACACGATATGAAGGCGAGCAGTCCAGGGAGGATGTTTCAAACCCACCAGCAAACAGGGGAGCTCAGCTGGGAGGGAGATGCTCTGTGCACGTGTCAAACCCATTTGCATCAGAATCCTACAGGGGCAGAAGTGCCCAAATGTGGAGTGAGTATGTGCAGCCACTTGTGAAGGCTGGAAAGGAGCTGGGTGGGCCCCCAGGGATGTACAGAGGGGCACATCCTCGGGTGGCCAGCGTCTCATGTGTGCATTCATTAAAGGGCTGGCTTGGTGGCTTCATGGCTAGATAGTGACACTGCCATTTATGCACCAGGAACAGTGCTCCCCAGGCATGCGCCGTTCTGATTTATTTTGATTGACTTGTTAGAAGTGTGGGCTGTGTTTACAGAGCCACAGAACAGCCTCTGTGTTAAGGGTCCCTGTCATTCCCCACGCTCTCTGGCTTTGCTTCTCCTGGGTCTTGGCTGTGGAGATCAGTATGGCGGATGGAAAGAGTAAAGAGGATGGTGGTGGATCCACAAGCCCTGGTAGGGGCTAATTGTGTCATTTTGGCTAAGTTATTGTCTTGCTGAGCTATGTAGTTTCCTCTTCGCTCCAATGGGAATGATTGCTGTCTCCCAGCACTCTTGTGGGGATTAAATGAAATCAAATCATGGCCGTATTGAGGTCTCACCTGTTAGATTCACATTTTATCACGTGTTTGCTGCAAGACCGCAGATCCAGAAGAGAAATGTAGGAATCGCTTGTGAGCATTTGCAACTCGCAGGGTGAACACCAAGGGTTCAGGCCTTGTACGGAGAGGCACTGGGTAACACTGCGACATTGAGTTCCATACAGGGAACTTTTCTACCCTCTTTCAGCAAGATCTAAGTCAAAGTGAGAGTTTCAGTTTGGTGCTAATACGCCTTTAATATCTCTCCTACTCTTTTTCATCTCTCTTTAAAAGAAAGAGATCGTAAGGACAGAAGGTGGCGTGGGGGTTGCCAGGAGTGGAGGCTGCTGTCAGGATGGGGGAATGGGAAGCTCGTATTTGTGGGTACGGAGCTCCAGTTTGGGAAGATGAAAAAGCTCTGGAGACGGATGGTGGTACCGTGATGCTGCGACGAATCGAATGGACTTAGAGTGCCTGAACCGTACACTCAAAAACGGTTAAAATGGTAAATTTTATGTTATTTATTTTACCACAATAAAAACAAAAAGACAGAGCAGGCTTCGGGCACAGAGGCTTTGGTACGCAGTGGCATCTAACCGGACTTTAATAACATTATTTTAAAAAATTAAATGTATTCTATAGATGCCTTGTATTTAGGACAAAGGATAGTGGCTTTCCATTTCCAAATATCCCCTTGCTACAAAGGTTCCTGTTGAAATACGTTTAATTGAGCAAGGAGAAATAGTCAGGAGAGAATACTGCAATGGACAGGGCGAAATCGTGAAGCTGGAACTTGAACATCTGAAGTCGGGGAATTGGTGTCTGCACCTGATTTTCAGCTGGGGCAGCGAGCCCTGGAAGGCCAGCGCTGGCCTGGGCCCTGGGCACATCAGGGGCCCCTTTGCATCCTATCTTGCTACCCGCAGCCCCACTTCTTTGCCTTGGGCTGTCTTCACCGTCCACTGCCCCCGCCAGGAAGCCTTAGTCGTGGCTGACGAGACGGCTGGGCAAGCTCCTTTCTTGCCCAGCCTGAAGCTCCTGGGGCAGTTACTTTGTCCTGAGGTCCCCCATGGCTGTTCTGAGCTTTGGGGGACCCATCCCAAGCATCCTGATGGCAAAATGGCAAGGCCTCTTAGGTAACAAATGAATAACGTTTTCTTCCAAGGTTCTGATTGCTATTTAGGATTAACTGGAGCAGGGCTCTCAGACCTGCTGCATTTCAGAATCGCCTGGTCCCCACTCCAGGCTAATTAAAGAAGAATCTACAGAGGGCGAAGTCTGCATATTCCAAATCTTCGAAGCTTCCCAAGAGATTCTACCGTGTGACAGATTGAGAACCCAGATCACAACGAAAGTGCTGTTGCTAATCAATACCTTGGACCCTCTCCCTGGAATGGCCTTTTCTTCCTCTTAACAAATTCCAAAATGTGTTTTAAGACTCAGCTCAAGTGTTTCTGCTTCTAGGAAGGCATCCATGACCTTCCAGGCTTCCTCATGTCTTGGTAGCACTTACTGTACAATATCGTAATCACCTGACTTTCGGATAGTTTCTACCACTAGGTGAGCTGCTTCTTGCAGGCAGGAGTTATGCATAACTCTTGTATTCTTGTATTCTCACTCTTGTATTCTCGCAGCCCGATCCTAGTAAGTGTTCAATGTATATGACTTGTGAGGAATAAACAGCCATAAACCCCTGAGAAACATATTCACTTGGGCAGCTGAACTGGCTTCCTTTGAGGTCAATGCGAGGTTCTAGGGCTGCCTGCCCTGCTTTGGGCCACCGCGGCCACAGTTCAGACTTCTTAAAAGGATTTGTTCTGCAAAATTTGGATTCTGTCAAAAGACCGCACTCAAGGATCCAGAGGGCCACATGAGGCCCCAAGGCCGCAGGTCCCCCACCCCACTCCCTGCCAACTCACCGAGTTGTTTGGCCACAGTGGTCTTCTCACCCTTGCCTTAAAATCTCAGATATTTTCTGGTCTCAGAACCTTCAAGCAAACTGATCCGTCTGCCTAACACACTCTTCAGTCCAGCTGGGCCTGGCTTTCTCCTAAATGTCATTTCCTCAGAGTGGCCTTCCTTTGGACCAACCACCCACCCCAAAGCTGTGTCTCATTTTTTGTTTTATTTTTAATTGCAGCACATTCTTTGTTTATTCATAGCACTAATGTTGGTTTTTAACTATATTTTTATCTCGCCCGTGTGATTCTTTGATGAACATCGGCCACCCTAACGAGCCTAGGTAGGACCGATGGTAAACGCTCAATAAATGTTGGTTAAATGAAGATTTAGGTGCCATATTGTCCCCGAAAACAGTTGTCCTCAGGAAGGCAGCACAGCTTCGGAGTCAGGCCGACCTCCACGTGTCCACTGCCCGGGGACTGTGGTTTAGTCCCAGGCTCATTTTGCTCTCGAGATGAAATGAACTGAGCCTCCATTTTCATGCCCAGGTGGCACTTGGGGACTGAAGGCCTGGAGAGCTGAGACTAGAGGGGAGCCCGTCATTTACCAAAGACTCCCATGTGGAGCCAAGGTGGCAGGAGTGTGACTGTGTCTGCTGCCTCCCTGCCCTCCGAAGGGGAGGCACCGACCTGCACTGTAACTCGTGGTGCGTGGATTCCGGAAGGTGTCCCAGCCCTCTGTGTGCAGGACATTGCTGGGAACACACGAGCTGATCGCACTGCCTGTACTCTCTCGATGCTCAGATTTCCCTTAGGCAGGTGTTTCCCTGGCCACAAAAATAAAGAACAGAGAGGGAAGTAAATGAGGAGTTTTCCCATTTCTTTGTCTATGTGTTGATTCTCCATAGATGGCACTTTTTAGGAGATCGCTCTCTTTGTCTCCTTCCCTCTGTATGTGCAGCCTTCAGAATCAGTTGGTTTCCTTGGGGCTCAGCTACCTGGGACCAAATTAACAAAGGGTGGATGGCCTAACTCTGGCCCAAATCTCAGCAAACCTAAATTAAACCAAAATGTGTCTTCCCCTGAGTTTACAAGCTTCCAGGCCTTATTTCCCAGGTATGTGTGGTTCTGCAATGGAGAACGTTTTCCTGCAGTTTTCTCCCCTATTTGGTACCAGAGCTCAGAGCCCCTGGCTATGGTGAAAAAGCAGAGGCCTGTAGGTCTAGCCTGGCTGGTGGTAGGATGCAGGGGAAATCTTCGGAGAATAGATGGTAGGGAGAGAAGACTCATGGCCTCCCTCCCCAGCCAAGATGATTGAGATAAGCATTGAAACACATCTCCAAACCGATATTAGTGAATCTCAGAATGTGTCAGCTTTCGAAAGGCACAGCCAGATTGTGGTCAGACAGTGGTCCTCCCTGCCACAGAGGCGGTGGTGGAGTGGGAGACAGGAGGTTATCCTGTCCCGGCCAGGTCAACTCTGCATTTGAACAGAACGTCGCAGCCAACACCTGTCTCAGGTGTTAGTAATCATGGAAGCGGTAGGAAATTTCTGCTGCAAGCTTGTCAGATGAAGGATCATGTTTTGATGTTTCTGCAGATGCATTTTGTCTCTGATTTTAATTCGGATTGTGTTTTGGTCAGATAGAAAAGATCTGTCTGCTCATGTGTGGAAAGAACATTCTATTCCCATTGAAATTTAAGGAAAATACTCTGCAGTTTCTGAGAATCATCTCTTCTCACTTCCAACCACGTGTCATTGCCAGAACACCAGAGACCTGAAATTGCCTCTTTTCTCACGTGACTGACCCACCTGTACCAGTCAGGAGAAGCCAGGTTATAATGTGATAACAAAGAGTCCAAAATGTCTTATGTCATTGGCTTTACGCAAAGGTTTATTACTCACATGCCTTTCACATCCAACTCAGCTGGGTGCAGAAATGGGGGAGGGGAGGGAGGACACTGCTCCATTCTTTGTCACTCAGGTCATCAGGCTCCTCCATCTTAGGCCACTGCCACCTCCACACGAGGCTTCCAGAGTTTTCTGTGTGTCTGGAGAAGAGATGACTGGAGAGCTGAGCCTGCTTATATCTCACTGGCCATGACTAGTCACAGAGACAAGGAATTACAGTCCCCCACCTGTCTGGGAGTGGGAGAAAAGTGGATTCTGATGACCTGTAGTAACCTGCTCGGACTGAGCCTTTCCTCTTTGATCCTTTTGTGTGACTTCTCTCCAGGCTTGGGGACTTTTGTTCTTGGAGCTCCGCAGTGGGCTTCTCAGGGGAGTTCTTCTAGAACTCGTCTTTGGTTCTCTGCAGAGTAGTGTGAGGTAGTGGTTCAGAGTGCAGATTCTAGAGCCAGACTTCCTGGGTTTGAATCTGGCTCCAGGCAAATGTTCCAACATTTCTGACCCTCAGTTTCTCATCTGCAAAATGGGGACAATGATAATACCTACCTCTCGGGGTCATTGGCAGTGTGAATTGTCAGTCTGTGTAATAGGCTTAAGAAGGTTGCCTGGCACGCGGTAAGCTCCGTGTGCACATTGTCTGGATTGACTGTGTCACCTGCAGCACTGAACGTGGATTATGTGTTAGGCCACACGACACACAGAAGAAGAAGTCACATGACAGCCAGGGGCTTGGGTTGTTTGGGTCAGCAAGGTATTGCTATTTCCAGCCGGGCTGCTGCTCTTTGTGGTTCTTCTCTGACCAGCCAACTTCCTTGCACTTCATGGAATGAAAATTCACAACCACGACAGGGATGTTTCCTCATCCTATGCCTTCTGGAGCGAGGCCCAAGGAGGGCTTGGGCCTGGGGCCAGAGGCAGAGCAGAAAGGAAGTTTGCCTCAGGAGTTTCTAACATCCCTGGAGATATTGCTGCCCCAGAGCAGCCCTGCTCACCTTGGAGGCAGGAAAGTAAGAGCGGACTTTGAATCCTTTCTCTGCCGCTTATGAGGTGGGTGACCCTGGGCAAGTCGCACCCTGGTTTCCTAATCTGTAACATGGGGGCTACGATATCTGTCTCGCAAGGTAGTCATGAGGATGCAAAGATACAATGCAAGCAACGTGCTTGGCATTGGCCCGGCGCAGAGAAAGTGCTGGATGTGGTGGCTGTGGTCCCTCTTAGTATCACCCGTGATGGCGGACAAGTAGGCACTGGGGGAGAGGACTCTGGAGAATGAACAGAGGCCAGCGCAGGCTGGGCCCTCCAGTCATTTGGGGAGGTGAAACTATCTTGAGGATAATAGAGCACCACTGAAGATCTAATCAGCGTGTGACACCCCTGAGGTCTGCACTTTGGAAAGATCCCTCAGGCTTCATTACAGAGAGGGGATTAATGGCTCTAAGACGGGGATGGAAAAGCATCCCGAAAATGTCCTGGATTAAGGTGATGTCTGTGGGGGATAGAGAAAAATGGATTCATAATATAGTTAGCAGATAGCGTATTCATGCCAAATACGTATATAGCATTAACTACGCACCAGGTGCTGTTCTAAACATCTTATATACTATTTTCTCATTTAATCATCACAGCAACTCTTCTTATAAGTTCTTCTACCATCAATCCCCATTCTTAGATGAGGAAACTGAGGCACCAGAGGTGAAATAACTCGCCCCAGGTCACACAGCTGGGTAGGAGTGGAGATGGATTTGAAACCTTCTGGCTCCAACATCGGCCTTTCAATAACTGTGGGTCAGTTTGGTGATTGATTGAGTATGTCGGGGTGTATCAGTTGTCTATGGCCACAGTGATTCTGCACAACACCTTGGAAATGCTCAGTGGCATGTAACAAACATTCATTTGTGATCATGGGTCTATGGGTTGGCCAGCTGGGTGGGTCTGCTGCTCTGAGCTCATTGCAGGGGCTCGCTCGCTGGTCTGTGTTCAGCCGTGGGCCAACAGGTAGCTTTGCTCATCTTGGATGGCTGGTGCTCAAGTCTGAGGTGTCAGGTAGACTCAGCATTGTTCCACTTGTCCCATCCTCCAGGAGGCCAGCCCGGGCACACTCTCATGGAAATGCAGAGGTGCAAGGGAGTGAGCTGAAATGCAAAAGGAATGGGACATGGCAGTTAGCCACACACTATTGACCAAAATCAGTCCCTTGGCCAGCCCAGATTCAAGAAACAGGGAAATGGACTCTACCTTTTAGTGGGGCCAAGGGAATGGGTACAGGGAAGCTGAGAAATTTGGGCCATTTTGGCCATCGATCCACTTTGGAGAGTGAATCTTTCATAACCCAGAGTTCTTGCATGGGCAGCTCGATGACTGATATTACAAGTCACCGAGAGGATGAAACAGAGGGAGGGTGGTTTATGGGAGAAGTAGAGGTGGCCGAGGCTCAGTAAGGCCACATGTCCAGCCTAAGGCTGCAGAGCTCGTGCAGTCAGCATCCAGACTCCACCTGCTCAGAACTGAAAATCATCCCACAAACAGACAGGTGCGATCGTGTGGTTACAAATGATCTTTCTGTGTGTAAATAATTACTTGGAAGTGCCGGCTATTAACAATTCTGCCCTATTCTGAGAAGAAGCCTGCTTTTCGTTTGTATTCTCAGAATTCTTTCCCAGTAATGTCTCCAAAAGGGCTTCCTTCTTTATACTGGAGGAATTGCAAAGCCGGTGTTCACCTCCAGGGAAGAGTCTGGTATCGTTTCTCCAGGGGCTGGCCTCTGGGGACTGGAGCAAAGTCTTTCTCACTAGGGACTCCAGGCTGCCACCACGCATGGCCCAGTCAGGCCTGGGGCTGGATGACAAGCAGAAGTTGTGGCTGACTGTTCCAGAACAACCGCTGAACGACACCCCCTGCCGCCAAAGGGGGCTTGAGTGGGTGTGTACAAATGGAGGCTTTCAATGACCCTGGCTCTTATTAATCAATTGCCAGCACTGGAACCCCCAGGGCCTGTTCCTGACACCCAGGAGCCTCCCAGGCAGTGTTATTAACTCCCTAGTCACAAGAAACGTCCCCTTCTCAAGCTGAACTGGGCTGCAGAACCCATTTCTTCCACGTTTCGGGATTCTCAGCCTCTGCAGGCATCAGCACAGCCGGATCCAATCCCCAGCCTTCCCACTCCTGCACCACCTTGGCAATGGCCCCTCGGGGCAGGGTGACTCCTCCCTCATGTGTCACTCTCAGGGAAGGCTGGCCGAGTGTGCAATTGTTTCTCCTGGAAATGTCATTGGTGCAGGCTGGGAGAGACCCCAGGCAAGCGTTGGCTCAGAATGCCCCTCTCCGCAGGAAAGGATCAGGAGTCTGAACTCTCACTGGTATATATCGTCATGTTAACCCTCGTAGTAGTAATTGTCAATAGTCTGTGAGTGCTTACTGTATACAAAGCATGGAGTCAACGCACCTGCTTCTCTTACCTCCTCTTTCGTTTCTTCCTTCTTCCCCTGTCTGTGGGCTTGATGATGAGGGACTTTGGAATCAGCCAGGACAAGATTTTGGGCAAATGACCACTTAGCCAATTTTGAGCCTCAGTTTGCCCCTCTGTCAAATGGGGCTAACATCCATCCCTTGTAGGGTCATTGAAGGGGTTGTCGTCATGTGTTGGAAAGGGCCTGGAACATAGTAGCCTCCTGAATCTTGGTGGCTGAGCTTATTATTTCTACTCTCTGTTCATGAGCCCAGAGTCCCTGTGGCTGCACAGGGCCCTGCTTCCTTCTCCTCTTGGCCTGAATTCTTCTCCCCAAGGCCCCTGTGGGAAACTACTCATCCTGCTGAGATGGGAACAGGGGCTTGTGCCTTGTGAGTTACTCTGCTGTCTGAAGGGCAGATGTTTGTCCTGGGGGTTTTGCCTCCCCCTGGGGAAATGACTCATCAGCTGGCAACAGGTGGAGTGTGTTCTGAGTTGGAGCCCTGCAGAGGAGGGCCGGCTGTCTAACAGAGGACTAGTGGCACTGGGCAGACCTATGCTGGATGGCAAGCTGGGGTTGGGTCAGGGGTTTTCCCTCCCTTCTCAACCCCTCCTTGTCCCTTCGTCCTTTCCTGGAGTGGCTAAGGGGTTTTGTTGACTTAGCCCACCATTTCTTCATAAACCCCTGAAGTTTATCCCTGTCAAGCTATATTTCCCATTAAAATGTGGTCCCGAGGTGATATCCAACTCTGCAAAGACATGAGCCACCAGCCTTTTACCGCTAGTATATTACCAGTGCCAGGGGCCCTGGGGTCTGGGAGAGTGTGGGGGTCCTCCTGTCGCCGCCCCTCTCTCTCCTCTGCCTGAGCCCCTCTCCCTTAGGGGAGACCCGCCTGCTAATTTGTCTTGGAATGTTTGGGCTGGATGCTTCATGGCTCTGTTTTCCAACTTTCTGAGCAGATGTGTGAGTGTGAAAAACAAGTCAACAAATAAACACAAGCTTCCACCAGAAGACCCTGAAGCAGAGTCAACACTTGTCCAGATTACTGAAACTCAGCGTCTCCAGTGACATGCGGCAGGAGACCCGTTCCACACACTCTCTTGGGGGAGAAGAGTCAGAACTGGGACTTATGTCCTAGAGAAAGGAGAAAATCATGGTTCCTCCATTTATTGGCTATGTGACCCGGAAGAGGTGACTTGCCGTGCTGCAGTTTCCTTGCCTGTAAAATGAGGACAATAATGTTGCCTGTCCCATAGGATCATTTTGCAGATAACATGATATAACACGGGCGAATCATCTAGAATAATGCCTGGCCTGCAGTGTGCCTGGTAAATGCCAGCTATTACAATTACAATCCAAATGATTACTAATAGAGTTTGAATGGTTCCATGAGCTTAGATAAGTTACCCAAACTTTCATGCTTCAGTTTCCTCATCTGTGAACAAAGGAGGCATCATGCCTTCATCGTCGGGTAGTCATAAATATTATTAAGTGCTTAGCCCAGTGGTTAGCACTTAGCAGGATCTCAATAAAATCAGTTTCCTTCCTTTCACTTAGGCAGAACCCAAAACAAGCAGAAAGTTAAAATGACAAGATTTGTAACTTTCAGAAAAAAAAACCTTTTATTGCACTTATACTTTTTTAAAAAAAATTTATTTTTATTTTTTAATTGACAAAAACTGTACGTATTTATGGTGTACAACATACACACACACACACACATACACACACACACACGGTGGAATGACTGTATTACACTAATTAACATATCCATTACCCCACATACTTACCATTTTTGTTTCTTTTGTGGTGAGAACATTGAAAATCTACTTTCCTAATGCTTTTCAAGTATACAATACAACATGAATAAAGATGTTGTTAACATTCTCATACGTGTCTTTTCATGGGTATGTACGTTTATTTTTGTTGGGTGTATACTCAGCAGTGGAATTGCTGGGTTAAAACACGTTTAGCTTTAGAAGATCTACCATATTTCCTAAGTGGTTAGTCTCAGGGTGCTTTTTGAATTGTTTAAAAAAGAAGAAGAAGAAGAAGACGTTGAGAAATTAAGTCTAGAAGAGATTGAAAGTTGGAAATTTATTTGTTTTTTTATTGCATTCTATTTTTTTCTTTGTTATATATCACTACTTATAATTCACTGATAATTAGGAACAGTTGTGATTATAAGTAAATATATTGCTACCAAATATTCACTATATATAATGGAAAAAATAAGAATAATCTAAATATCCATCAATA
Source organism: Avahi laniger (assembly GCA_963575035.1). Lineage (NCBI taxonomy): Eukaryota > Metazoa > Chordata > Mammalia > Primates > Indriidae > Avahi > Avahi laniger. Next base: position 11,139 of record CAUYSK010120054.1, read on the forward strand.
GAGGGATGGTTAATAAATCAGAGTGTGTGTTTATATGTATAAAACACAATTTTAAAACAAATGAAAAGGTACCAGTCTGGTAAGATATGCAAGCTATAGTAACAGTAAAAAAAGCATGTTGGAGAATATGTAGAATATGAACTATGTATGTTGATTATATGTCAGGAAATATTTTCTGGTATACGATTTTTTAAATTGCTTTAAGAATTTATATCTACCTATCTATCTACCTACCTATATGTTGAAATTGGTGAAAGGAAATGAATAGGCAATTCACAGAAGAGAAAACTGGAAAGGCTGGAAAACATATGAAAGGTGCTCAATCTCATTAGTAATTATGAAAATACAATTAGAACAACCATGAAATATCAGTTCACACCCAATATACTGGCAAACATTTGAATGTCTAACAACACCGTGTTGGTGAGGATGCGCAGCAACGGAAACTTTCACGTGCTGATGGATATTGCGAAATTGTGCTCTGGAGTGTTTGCACCAATTTACATTCAATGGCGGGAATGCGACTGAGGACAGCCATTTTGGAGAACGGTTTCGTAATGTTTAGCAAAGTCGAAGCTACTCATACCGTGACACAGACGTTCCCTCTGTAGCTCTATGTGCCGGAGAAACTCCTGTATGTGTATTCAAGGAGATGGGTACAAGAATGTTCACTGAAGCACTTTTGTAAGGTGAAAAATTCAGAACAACCCCAATATCTCTCAATAAGAGAATGGATAAACAAATTGTGGTATAATGACGTGAAATATGACACAGTGTCAAAATGAATGAGATAGTGATACAGTATAACAATGTGGGGAAATCTAGAAACAATGCTGATGGGAAGAAGCAAGTTGCAGAAGGCTACATGCACTATGATACTACTTCTGTCAAGGGTAACATGTGAAAGGATGTTATGTATTGTTTATGGATACAAATAAATATGGTGGAAGGATAAGAGGGGTATAGAAATGATAACTTCTGGATGTAGGTTACTTTTGGGGAAGGAGGGAGGGGATGATCCACGTACGAACACAGGGGCTTTCAATTTTGTCTATCGTGTTTTATTTCTTACACTGGGTGGTAAGTGCTTGGATATTCCTTGCATTAACTCCTGAAATACTTACTATGAAAGGTAAGATTTATCCATCCATCCATCCATCCATCTGGAAGGCTACATGTCAAAATGTTAATGGTGGTTATTTCTGAGGAGTAAGATTATGGGGGAGAGTATATTTCATTTCCTACTTTGTATATTTCTGTATTGTATCAATTTTAATGAGTAGGTATGTCTCTAAAAAAAACATTAAAGAAGGGAGAAAAAAGAAAATGGTTAATCCGTGCATGCTAGATGTGGTAATTCTCAGCTACAGAGAACACCCCCATTCTCTGAGCATTTGGGGTAAAGCCCACCTAGAAAAGGGTGGCTTCCTTTGTTAGAGTGGGGATAACTCCTCCTGGCAGGTCAGGGAGGTGGGTAGGAAGATCCTGAGACAGTATGAGCAGGTGGGGTCATCTTGGACCTTGGAGCGGCCCCCAGCTCCGCAGGAGGACAGGAAGATGGGGGAGGGGTGTTTGAATCCTGTAATCCTCAGATATTCCCCCCATTATCCCAAAGCCTTGATCCCAGTGGACCATTTTAGTACCGAGACACTCCTTTAATGAAAACTCTTAAAAAGCAGAGACAGACCGATAAAATCCTTCTGGGTTATGGCCCATTCACTTGGAGCCAAATGGTTTGCTCGTTAATACCTTTCCCCCATTCGCCTTATGACCAATTAGCAGCTATTAAGACCCAGCTCACCCTGGCATGAAGCGTTTCCCTAGCAGCAGCTGCCACAGCAGTAGGGGCTTTGGGGACCTGGACGTGGAGGTTCTCTGACCCAGAGTGGATTTCCACCCCAAGCCCCTGGTTCCCAAAGCTCACTCCTAGATTAAGTCTGGAGGAGGTGCTATTTTCAGGGCACCAGCACAGCCTGAGCCTATTAGGGAATCCCCTGGAAGTGAGGAAGGGCTAGGCAGATGTCTACACAGACCGCTGTGCGTTCTCCTTCTCCCGGGGAAGGCGGCGTCTTGGAATGGTGTTCTGGGTGACCCACAGGCAGGGAGGGTGCTGTCACCGAGCCTACAGCTAAGATGCACACGCACGGATTTTTCTTCTTCCTTCCTTCCTCTCTCCCTCCCTCCCTCCCTTCCTTCCTTCCTTGCCCCCTTTTCCCTCCCTTCCTCCCTCCCTTGCTTCTTCCCATCCTTCCTTCCTTCCTTCTTTCTCCCTGCCCTGCTCTCTCTTACATTCTGATACAGCAAGTGGACAAGGGTAGCTCCTGTATTGAGTGCCTGCTGTGTGCAGACACTGCGCTGAATGCCAATGGATTTTTTTTTCACTCATTCCTCATGCTAACACCACGAAAGCAACTATGCCCGTTTGACAGTTAGGGCAACTGAGGCACACAGAGAGAGGTTAAATGACTTGCTCAAGGTCACATTTTGAGAAGCCGGTAGACCTGAAGCGTGGACTCAAAGTCTGTGCTTTTCATGGTGAACCTGAGAAAAAGCACAGTCTAACAACTGCAAGATTCTTGGAGTGTCAAGAGAGGAGCAAGTGTAACAACCCCTGCCCTCAAGGAGCACTGCTTCTAATATGACAACGCTCCATCTGGACATGAGTTTATCCCTTCCACTAAGATTTACTGGGCACCTGCTGTGTGTCAGGCACTGTTCTAGGTGTGAGGGTTTGGTGGTGAATCAAACTGACATGTCCCCTGTCTCATGGAATGTACATTCTATGGGGACGATAGAAAATGATGAAAGAAACAGTTAAACAAATAAGAAAATATGTCAGAGAAACATGTGACGTCTGCAGAGAAATCAGCGGATGCCATGACAAGGACCGAGAGAGGATGGGCCCGGGGAAGGCCTCTCCAAGGAGTCCTGAGTGCTGAGAAGAAGCCGACATGGCCAGACCTTGTGGGAAGAGTGTTGGTCTCGCTGGAGGACCAGCGGTGACAAAGGCCCTAGGCTAGGAGTGAGCTTTTCAGGTTGGAAGAACTGGCAGGCTGGTGGCTGCCGGGGCGTGAGGAAGGAGGAACTTGATACCAGGTGAAGGTGGCGGCAAGGCAGGGTCCAGACATGCAGGGGCCGCGGGGCATGGCTGGACGTCTGGGTTTTACTCCAACTTTGATGGGAAGAAGCAAGAGGGTTTTTGGCAAGGGAGTGATGTGATCGCGGTCTAATTTTTATAAGATCCCTCTGCTGTGTGGATGATAGCAAGAGATTATTTCAAAAGCTGAAGTGTAGGTAGGAGAGCAGGCTGCTGCGGTGGGGTGAGGGAGCGCAGGGGGTAAATCTTGGAGGCCTGCCTGAAGTAGGAAGGCTGGGGCCAGAATTTGGAAACCTGTGCTCCTAACAGACAGAAGTTGGCAGGAGTGTGGGGAGTCTAAACCCTGAGCCACTGGGAATAGATGAGCACTAATAGTCAGAACCGAAGCACGTGGAGGACTGGATCGCATCCCCCCTCTGTGCCCAGCTCTGTGCTGGGTTCTCTGTTGTTTCATTAATTCATTCTTACAGAGCAGGTATTTTTATCCCCGCTGGTGCTAGGCACCTTATTTGCAGTGGCGACACTCCCATGGGGTAGGCAGCATCTCCCAGTGGTGAAGGCTGGAGTCCTGGGGCTGCGTGGTCTGGGTTCAAATCCCAGCCCCTCCAGCTGCGGGATCCTAGGCCGGCTGTTGAACCTCTCTCTACACTTCAGATTTCTCGTCTGTGCTATTTATCTGCGTCAGTGAGGATCCTTCTGGCTGTAAGTAGCAGCAAATGCCAAGTTCAACAATAAGGAAGTTTGTTCTTCCCCGTAACTGGAAGGTTCCAGCCGTCTGTCGTCAGTGGCTCAGTGATTTCCTTCCATCTCTCTGCACTGCCGTCTCCCTATCGGTTGGATTCCCGGGCTGGAGGCGGGATGGTTGCTGCAGCCTCCAGCGTCACATCTAGGTGAACGATGTCCAGAGGAAGAGGAGGGCCCATTTCTTACAGAAGACCTAGTAGACTTCCTTCACGTCTCATTGGCTGGAATCGGGCCCCGTGCTTATTCACGACCCTGTGGACAGCCAGGGCGATGGGATTGCCAAGCCTGGTTTAGAGCAAACATGGGATGTTGTCGAGTCACCCACTGTGACCACCATCCTACACCAAAGGGGATGGTGGAGATCCCTGTTCAAGTGCTTGGGACCGTGCATGGCACATAGTAAGTACTCAATAAATCTCAGCTGTGAGGAAGAAGGAGGAGGGGAAAAGGAAGGGGAAGATACATCTTCTAAAGACCCAGAGAACTCGGTGTCTACGGCATCAAAGCCAGTGCTCTTTTTCCTTGCGTGGCCTCTGTTCTGAGCTGTTTGCAGGGTGTGACGGCAGTTGGCTGGAGTGTGGGGACAGTCTAGACTCCGAGCGGCTGGGAACAGACAGACACCAAGTCAGAACAGAAATGTGTAAAGGACAGGGTCTGGTGTTCACTGAACATCCTCCTCTGTGGTCACCTCCGTACTGGGTCCTTTGTGTCTGTTGTTTCATTAATTTTTTCTTATGAAGAAAAAAGGATCAAGGGAAGTTTGCCACCAAAGATACTTGGGTCCCTGAGGGCAGAGCCCTCTGCAAGCCCCTGCCCAGCCCTAAGCCCCGGGCAATGCTCAGAGGGCCATGCTCAACACTGGACATCCCTCCCCGAAGAGGCCCCTGCTGTCATTCCCAGAATCCCGCCACCCAAAGCTGCACGGAGTCATTGACAGCCCCTTACCCCTCCGCTCCCAAATGCCCATCCTTAGAGCCCTGCTGGGCTGTCCTACTCAATTCTGAAGAACTTCTGGGACATTCTGAGACAGCCTTTGTTCAGTGAGGGCGTTCTCTGCTCTGCTTGCTATGAGGCCCTGGGGCAAATCATAAACTGAGCTCTGAGGCTCAGTTTTCTTATCCATAAAATGGGATAATAAAGCTCTTCCTCCTAGGCCTGTTCTGAGGATCCAGCGAGATCATCTGGGTGAAACGCATGGCCCAGCATGAAGAAGCTTCTGGGCTATGATCCATTTCTTTTTATGGACACGAAATTCACAGAAAATTAACCTTTTTGTACTTTAAAATTCAGTGTCATTTAGTACATTCACAACGTTGTACGACCAACAACTCTGTCTTGTTCCAAAATACTTCTATCATCCCCAAAAGAAAACCCCATACACATTGAGCAGTCACTCCCTAGCTCCTACCTGACCCCAGGCCCTGGCAAACACTAATCTGCTTTCTGTCTCCAAAGAGTTAACTATTCCGGATATTTCAGGTAAGTGGAATCACGCACTATGTGGCCTTTTGTGACTGGGCTTCTTTCATTTAGCATGATGTTTTCAAGACTCAGCCATGTCGTAGCATGCATTAGAATATCCTTCCTGTTTATAGTGAATAACATCCGTCGCATGGATATGTCTCATTTTTAAATCGATTCATCCCTTGGTAGACATTCGGGTGTTCCCACTCTTTGGTGATTGTGGATAGTTGTGTTGTGAACATGCGTGTTACAGGTACTCGTTTCAGTGCCTGTTTTCAATTCTTTTGTGTCTCTCCCTATGAGTGGAATTTCTGGGTTATATGGTAATTCTATGTTTAGCATGTTGAGAAACCACCAAACTGTTTTCCAAAGGGGCTGCACCGTTTTGCATTCCCACCAGCAATGTGCGAGGGTCCGATTTCTCTACATCTTCACCAACACTTGTTATTGTCCATTTTTTGATTGTAGCCATCCTAGTAGGTACGAAGTGGTATCTGATGCTTCGTTTTTCAGCAGTGGCGTGAAGGGAGATGGTTTTGGAGGCCTGGGTGATCCACGTTCCTGAGGAATGACTCTGTAACGCCCACCGGCTGCGGCCAGAGCTGCTTGTCCCGAGATGTAGCCTGCAAGCCCTTCCAGCCCCCAGATCAGACTCCGGAAAGCAGATGTGCCTCTCCTCAGCCTCACTCTTCCCTCTCCCCACAAAAGCTGCGAACTGTTAGGACAGCAGGTCCCCCTCCCCATCCTGGATCTGCCTCCCCTCCTTCCTGAGTGGGGGAAAGGCAGATTTTCAAGGCACTTCCGTGAGGAAAGGCAGCATTGTCTCCCTTTGACCTTGCATTTCCTCTCCCCTGTTTCTGTCCCTAGGATGGTAGGGGGACTGGAAGACCAGGCTGGAGCTGCCAGGGGTTTGGATGTAAAGCTCTTGGGTCTTCCCTCAGGTGCCGGTGACTTCCTACTTTGGGGACTGAAGGGGCCCAGGCCAGGGTTGGGATGGTGGGCCTCCCCACGGTCACCCAGGAAGGCCATTCCTCCTTCCTCAGCCTTCCTTCAGAGCCCAGGGAGGGGGCACCCTCCTCGTGGCCTTCCCTGTCTTCTGGGCTTCCTGCCTAAGAATGAAGCCCGGCCCCGCCACCTCTGCAGGTCTGGCTCAGACCCCAGCATTTGGTCCAGGGCTTCTTCCCTGTCTGTGAGAAGGAGGAACCCCTGGTCCCATCACTGGGCTCCATCCTGCTCTAGGGGGAGACTGGTTTTGGATTTAGGGCCCCTCCATCCCTTCTCCACCCCCAGACACTGCTGCCGTGCCCTGTGTGACCTGGGAGACCCGCTCTAACTAAAGAGGCTCGGGGGTGCCCCATGCACCTGCCCCGAGTCTGGGCATGGAAGGACCGGGAAATGGTGGCCCAGGAGAGGACGCTTTGTGCACTATTAGCAAATGGGCCAGAGCTGTGGAGCCTTGGGACTGTGTCTCTGACCTTGTGGGTCCCTCGGACAAGGCAAGGCCATTAAATCTGGGTTTTCTGAAACCCTACGAGCTACATTAGCTTCTGGTCATTCTCTCTCCCTGGGACACGCCCCAGAGTCCCTTCCCCTAAGCCTGGGGACCGTGATTGGGTGCCCCTCCCCTGATTCAGCCCTGCCTTCACTTTATTAATAACCGTCCCCCACCCCCGCCACATTCTTACCCCTCCGGGGCTGACACCCAGATTCCTGTGGGGGGGGAGATGGGCGGGGAGGGCAGAGCTGGGGAGCAGCTGGCAGGTACCCTTGTCTTCAGACAAGGTACAAACTACATAGGTAGTTTGAATGGATCTTGGAGCCATGTGTCTCCTGCTGTCTTCGTGTTCCCTCTTTCTGCTGTGGCTCTGAGGACCCCTGGCGCTCTTCTGTGCTTCTCTTCTGAGTGACGGGACCTGTCAGAACTGCCATCCTCAGCCCCCCCCCCGTGCTGAGGTCACGAACATGCCTTGCCTTTGATTCGTCCCAGTTTCCCTCTTTAAAACAACAACCCCCTCCCTCCCTCCGCAGCAACTTTATTAGCTTAAAAAAAAAATTTGGTTTTGGTTGTTGCAATAGTAGTACCTTCTACGAAGCGGACAAGCAAAAATGACAAAAATATTAAAAAAGAGAGAAAAATACCTATAATCCCACCACCCAGAATTATCCATCTCTGTATCATGGTAACAATAACAAAAAATAAAAATCACCATTTATTAAATATTTATTTTGTGTCGTATGCAATGCTAAACACTTTACAGGGGTAATTTTCTTTAATCATTGCAACAGTCCAATACAGCAGGTATTTTCTGTGTTTAATAGATAAGGACGCTGAAGCATAGAGAGAGAGAGAGAGAGAGAGAGAGAGAGAGAGAGAGAGAGCGAGCGAGAGGTTATGTAAGTTGGTCAAAGTCACATAGCTGGGAGGATTCAAACCCTAAACCTGCCTGTCTGCCTGCAGAGCACACACCTACGTCCCAAGCACTATTCGAGTACATATATTTATATAAAATGTATTCACGGAATTAACTGTAACTCTTGCTTTGTAACCTACTTTTTCTCTCTCATCTAACAACAGATGATTGACATTTCCCCCGCGTTACTACGTGGTCTCCTACAATACTACGGCAGCTCCGTGTTTGCACGTTCCAAGATTTGTTTAACTGATTCCCTGTTGTCGTGCAGGTAGGTTGTTTCTAAAGTTTTTGTCATTATCAACAACACCTGTGAACAGACTTGTGCTAATTTTTCTGCCCACGGTTCACAGTAATTTCCTTGGAGCTAATTTCCCAGAAGGAGGAGGGAAGAGGCCAGCTCTTTGTGTCTTAAATATCTGTAACATCTTTGGATCGATGACATGTAATTTGTGAGTACAAGTTATGCCATTAACAGAGGGAAGGTGGGCACCTTACCTAACTTGTTGGGCTTTGCACAACCTAGAATTAGGATGAGTTGTAAACAAGCCTTCTAATAGCCCCAGATTATCTGTGGCTACTGTCAGGTCATGGAGAAGTGGTAATTTATGCAACACATTTGAAAACTGTGTCTAAGTGCAACTGGGTGCAATGGCGTGGGAGGGGCTCCCGGGGGAGGAGATGGGGTGTGGCATTTGGGTGGGGGGGCTGGTGGGCAGCTGGTGGTCATTTGTCCTGGGGACCTTGCATCTGACAAGGGGCTCGTTGGCCACCACTCTGTCTGGTGTTAACCTGAAGAAACTGCCCACGTATCAGCTGCCCTAGGGGTGCCTGGGGGAGGGGAGGGAAATATGGGCCAGTGAAGGCGGAGGCTGCTGCGCGGGAATGAGGAGGTGACAAGTCGTGCCCCGTTCCTACAAGGCCGTGGGTGCCGCTTCAGCTGCCAAGAAATACTAGCTGGTGATGGCGAAATACCTCGGAAGAATTTCTTCAGGGAAGTTATTCACTGGTTAAACAGTCCCATGCCACGAACACTGTGAGGAAGGAGAATTTTGTGTGTGTGTGCTGGGGGGAGGCCCTGCCTCCTGCCACCTCTGGGGCACCCCTCGCCCACCTGGTCACATGCTTCCGACAGCGCCCGCTGGACCACGTTACGTGGCTTTCAGGCCCCCTGCTCACTGAGCCGGCTGGAGAGGCCGTGCGGTGGCACTTCTCGGGCACACGCGCCAGCTGAGCCGAGGCAGAACCAGCCTGGATTTGAAGCCAGTGAGTTGTTCGGTGAGAGATACGGCCCGGTCTCCTTTGCAGGCAGGACGAATGGAGTCAGGAAGACAGTTCCTGCCCACGAGGGGCTTACCTTTAAGTGGGCGACACACTCGGAGGCCTGGAGCAGCCTTCCTTGGGCAGAGGTCAGTGTGGCAGGTGCCATGCTGTTGGCTTCTGTGTGTGAGGACTGAAGAATCAGAAGCCTGGTGGCGGGTCCGGGAAGGACGTCTCCTTGAACAATTCACTGTTCTCCAAGGGCCCCGGGCATCTGCATTTCCTGACCACATGCCTTTTCCTTACCCATCATCTCCTCTCTCCTCCGATCCCATCTGTGAACACTGAAGTCATTTTGCAATAGTCAGTGTGGCATTCTTTCTCAGGTGTCATTTACTGAGCACTTACTATGTCTCAGGCACCATCTTAAGCACCTGTGTCCATTATTGACTTAATTCTCCCAATGGTCCTATGAGGGAGAGCCTGTTATTTTTCTCTCTGTTACAGATGGGTAAACCCAGGCTAGGAGAGTCTGAGTCATTTGCCCCAAATCACCCAAACCAGACAAGTTGTTATTCAACCCTGGGTATGTGTGACCCCAGACTTCAGTCTCTTGACAGCAACAGGCTCGTGTGTCTCTACAGCTTTTCCTACTCGTATCTCCCAGCATGTGGTTGTGTCCTCCCCAGATGTTGAACATCCTTCCAGGGCCTCCATGACCGTCATCTGCTTGTATTTTTGAAAATGTCTATTTGTCGCGCTGCATAGGGAGCCCCCGGGTGACTCATACACATAGCCCAGGATCCGGTTCAGGGCCAGCATACAGTAGGTGCTTCATAAATGTTTGAGGAAAGGACGAGTTTTAAAATTATAATAACTCAGTTGGATGTCTGGGTGTCTGTAAGCTTTATCTTCTAGAAGCTTGTTCTGTAGCATCCAGAAATAGAGAAAGTTCAAGGATATACAAACACTCAGAAGGGACTGGGTCTACACCCAGGGTTTTCTAACAGCTTTGAAAAACTCTTTGTTTGGCGAATACATGTTTCCCTCTTGTTATCCCTCCTTTTGATTTTTGTGGCATTCTGGGATATTAAGGTGTTTCTTATTTGTGATGCTGCTTGATCTTCTCCCCTGCCCTGTGAGGTGAGGAAATCAGGTGTACAAGGTACGTAATGCGCACAGGTGCTTTTCTTATAGACGAGGCCCCTCGATCCTTGATGCCGGGAAGTTCATTTCCAAGATCAAAGTCTTGTGGGAGCTCAGCGAGGATCCTGGGCTTCCCCATCCTCCCACCGGATCCTTTTGCCTGGGAGCTGCAGCTGCTAGCAGGTGTCAGTCAGGTGTCCCTACGGATGCTCTGTAGTGGCCTGGAGAGGAAGGCAGAGTCCAAGGGCAGCTACGCTTCCCTATGTGGGCCTAGAGCCCTTCCCTGGAATCCTTTCTCCCGACTTGGCCAAGTTCCATTTGGGATCAGCAGCCTTGGGCTTGGGGGTCTCCATGGATCCCTGTTGGTCCTTCTTGACACTGTCATTTCCTAGGTTCAGAAACAACCCCTGTCAACACGGTACCCACCTGTCTTAAGGCTGGGCCCGGATACACTCCAGGACTCTGCTGTACTCAGGGAAACCGGGCAGTCGCTAGGATTGCCCCTCTATCCAACGCTCCCCACAGCACCAGGTTTTCCCAGCCTCGGCAGGGTAGGGAAATTCTCGCACAGTCTGAGGGTTGAGCAGTGAAGGGCCGTGGCGTCTTTGAGAGGGACCGAGCAGAAATACCATCGCAGAGCACTGAGCCCATAACCTTGGGAACGTGGGAATTGGGCTTTTTTTGTAGCTCCCCCGAGAGCTGGAAAATAAAAAAATGAAGATGATGCATCTAACAGGAAGGGACGAGATGCCACTTAAGAGCATTAGTGACTTCTAAGGAGGATGGGTCTTGTTAACCGGCTTCTTAGAAAAGTGACCCGGCCGAGGACTCCCTGGTGTTTCTATCCCAGTTTTTCTGCATCAAGGAAAATTCCACCTGGTTGCTTGTTTAACTGCGGCATGAGTCACTAGAATAATTTTAAAAAAGAAAACGAAAAGGAACTGATGTCGAACCCTTTGGTGACTCTTCCACGCAGGTGTGATGGCTCTGATGGGGGCAAGGGTCGTGACAAAAGTCACCTCCACTGGCACCGATGGCTGCTCTGGGCTCCTCTTCCCTCCCCCTGGGGATCACACAGTCGGGGAAAGCCAGCCGGTGACAGGACGCTGCTGAGGCCTCCGGTCCAGTGTCCTTCCCAAGGACATGCCCAGTGTCCAACGTGGCTCCCTTGTCAGGCAATGAACTCGGGGCAGAGTAGAGTGGAGGGGAAGGTGTTGGTTGCCAGCAGCACGTCCTTGGCGGGTGGGGGGCCCTCCCCAGCCCTGGCTGTCAGGGTCTCCCTGCAGGGGGACAGCAGGGCTTTAGCATGCAGCGCCCGTCTTCCCAAGGAGTTCGTAGTCTGGGCTGATGTCAGAGGAGTCAGGAAGCAAACTAGCCAGCCCCTGCTTGTGCAGCTACATGCTTGTTTTCTTATGGCAGAGGGGTGGAGAGGGTTTTTTTTTTTTTTTTTTAACTCTTTTTTGAGATATAGTTCACATGTCATAAAATCTACCCCTTTAAAGTGTATTTGGTTTTTAGTGTATTTACAAAGCTGTTCAACCATCACCTCTGCCTATTTCTGTCACTCTAAAAAGAATTTTCATCACCCCAGAAAGAAATCCCATATCCATTAGCGGTCATTCTTTTATTCCCCCACCTCTTAGCCTCTGGCAATCAGGAATCTGCTTTCTGTCTCTATGGATTTGTCTATTAGGGACATTTCATCTAAGTGGAATCGTAAAATATGTTGTCTTTTGTGACCAGCTTCTTTCACTTAGCATAACATTTTCAAAGTTCGTCAATATAGTAGCACGCTCGGTACTTCCTTTCTGTGGCTCAGTAACAGTCTGTGTGTGGATACAACCCGTTTTGATTCTCCAGTCTTCGGTCCATAGACATTTAGATTGTTTCCACATTTTGGCTACTATGAACTATGTTGCTATTAGCATTTGTATAGAAGTTTTCGCATGAATGTGTTTTCAATTCTCTGGGGCAGATGCCTAGTGGCGGAACTGCTGGGTCATAGGATAGCTCTATGTTTAACATTTTGAGTAACTTCTAGACTGTTTTCAAAGCAGCTGCACCATTTTACATTCTTACCAGCAGTGTGTAAGGGTTCCAATTCTTCCACTTTGACTGTAGCCATCCTCGTGGGAATGAAGCGGAGAGCTGGAGACACACTCAAGGTAATGCATAATTAGGATGGCGTGAGTGTGAATTGAAGGGGAGGAATCGTGGTGTTGGAAATGTCCCAGGTAACATCCCTGAGAGGTTTGGGGACACCTCTCATGCAAAGGTGAGGAAAGTTATTTATAAGCCTCTTGTGTGGTCACTGCTTTGTAGCCCCAGCACTTAGCATGAAGCCGACACGAGCAGGCACTCAAAACTGTGTTAAATAAATGATTGACTGAATTAATGAATGGAAGTCCCAGTTTCTGGGGACCTGGTGAGCATGGGGTGACTAGGAGACAAGGCCAGGACACTATCTTATATATTTCTAGAAAGAAGCTCTCCCTTGGGTGTCATGTCCTCTGTCTTTTTGTGGGTGGGTCAGAGGCAGCTGCCCTCTCTCTTGTAAACGAGGGAAGAGGCTGGGAAGGGCCAGGGCTTGCCTTGTGGAAGCAGCCGGCTGTGAATCATGGCTCAAAACAACCGTGAGGATGGCAGCTCCACCAAGGCGTTAGCGACCGCTGAGCTGTTCTCCTGTTGCCCTTGACTCCCCACGTCTGCTCTCCATGGGAATGTGTGGCTTCAGATCTCTTCTCTGTTGTCTTCTTCAGCTCTTTCTCCACAGCCTGCTGTCATTGTTGCTTCCGCAGCGAGGGAGAAAACAGTCAGCCCACTACCCAGCATCCTCCTGGGACGCACTAGCTGGCCTTTCCTGGTGTGGCCACGTGGGGGTGGAGCCGGAAGCCCGAGGGCTCTGCATCTCCTGGAAACTCAGCACGGGGAGGGGCAGTGTGCTGGAGAAGCCAACCTCCGTATGAATGGCAGAACGTTTGGTGTAATAATAATAATGCTTCCAGGCACTGAGTATTTTATAATATACGTGCCAGATTCCGTCCAGAGAGCTTTATATAATCTGGCAACTGCTGCTGGTTATCTCCCGGGAGATTATCTTCCTCTTCATTCCTGTTGATAGAAGACCAGAGATTAAAACATGGCTGACTTGGCTTCCTGGCATCCCTTGCAGCTAGCAGCAGTCATGTGATCCAGTTCTGGCCAATGAGATGCAGGGGAAAGTATGCTTGGTGCTCTTTTATAAAAGGGATGTGGGAGTGGAAGCCCTTTACACAGAGGGTTCTGCGCTTAGGGCTGCTGCAGTCACCTTGCAGCCATAAAGGGACAGCCACATTGATGGCAGAGCCACTGAGCCAGACCTGGAACTGCCTACTCCTGGTATCTTGTTATTTGAGAAAAATGTATCCCTCTCTGTTCACGTTGCAGGACATGAGCTTTTCTGTTCCTTACAATTAAAAATCATAATTGACACACATGTACTTTCTGATTAATCCTTATTATTGCCCTAGGGGGAGGTGTCCCTATTTCTACATTGGATGAGAGAATTGATGTTCAGAGAGGATAAGGAACTTGTCCAAAAATCACACAGCTGGAATAATTGAGTGAGTCAGAATTTGAACTCAAGTCTGCTGTCTCCAAAGCCCTTGATATTTTCACTGTGCCTAACCTTGCCCACTCTGGCCTCAGAGTGAGGAAAAGCGTGAACTACAGCCAGACAGAGGTTTTGACAGAAAGGAAAAATGTATCTTAACTTTTCTAATCCCAGATGTGCTCAGGGTCTCCCAGGCTGCTGTTTTTTTCTTCCCTTGCGGAACCAGTCTCTGGGCCCTTCCATGTGGCAGGCTCACGGCAGTCTGGTGGGAAGGGACATTGTACGAGAAAGCACACTGGGCTTGAAATAAAAAGGTCAGGGCTTGAATCCCAACTCTCCCTGTGACCTCACTGGTCCTGTGACCTTGGGTAAGTGGGCTGATCTCTGTGAACCTTGATTCTTCTTTTGTAAAATATATGAGAACTCATTTGGACAAAAAATCCATAGCAAGCTATCTTGAGCCCAGAAGGGAATTTGTGGGCTTTTCTGTATTGAAAAATTCAAGGGGTGGAACTGGCTTCATTCAGTCTTAGAGACAGAGGTGCCAGTAGAAAGAGAAACCATCCTCCTGCCTCTCCAAATTCCACCGCCCAGCTTGCCGCCATCTCCCCAGGGGTATGACTTTTCTCCTCCCTTCACTGCATCTTGGTCTGGCCCTTTCACCAGCAGGGTGGAAATAACACACTTGTCTCCTGGTGGCACTGGTGACAGTCCTACCACGAACGTCAGTGGCTCTGATTGGCCTGGCTTGGTCACATGACCTCTCCGGAGGTGGAGCTAGTCTCACCAGAATCTTCCCTGAAAGTGGGGACTGGTTGGTTCCCCATGGAAAGATGAGGAGAGGGCATCCTGTTTCCAGAAGTGGGGAATAGATGCTGGGGAGGCCCCCTCCTGCACTCAGGGAGCGTTTAATGAGATAGACACCTTCTGTGTAGGGCCATGGTGGGCCCTTCATAAATGCTGGCGGGCCTCTTCCCAGGGCTTGGCGGGGTCCTCTCTGAGGCCCTCTGTGTCTGGGGGGGAACAGACCCAGCTCCACTACGCAGCCTTATCTGTCACCCCGGCCTTTGTCCCTGCACCCAACATGACGATTACCGTGCGGCTTGAGATGAGACTCCCTAATCCCATTACTCATTCATCAACCAGCGGATGAGAACAGGCGCTGGATCGAACGCTGCCAGGGAAGCCGGAGAAGCCTTCTCCACCGCTGTGAAACTAGGCTTAGCTCGGGCACAATAGGTGTGTAATTTAAGGTTTTGTTGAGCCGAAATCCAATCACATACTTGACTGGTGGATCACAGAGACTCACAGCCTAAAAGAATGAGATAATTCCACCGCACACAAACACTGCGATTCAGCTTTGACTTTATGACGAGTGCGTGACCAACCTTACCCTGCTTCGTTCTCTCTGCCTTTTTTTTTTTTTGAATTTCCACCTCCTTCCTGTTTCTCCTCTCTCCTGTACCCTCCTGTAGCAGAGACGGGATGGCACTCAGCAAAGTCCTAGAGCCAGAAAACACAGGTAGATTAGAAGGAAGCTTTTTAAGTGGCAACCGTCAGGTGGAATTCACTCAGTTCCCACTGCTCTGTGGCCTTCCCCCGCTTATAGCCCATGCTGCAGTTTATTGTCATAGCTTGTTTCATGTACGTCTCTACTCTGAAGACAGTGGCTTCATCTTCCTTGAAAACCCAGAGCTGAGCACAAGCATCCAGCCCATGATAGGCGCTCAACAAATTTTTCTTGAGAGACTCCATGGAGGTGAGAGACAGCTTCTAGGGATGGATTTTTTTAAATTGTTAGTGATCTTGGCTCTTCTGTTCCAGGAGTGGCTTAGAAGTGAAAAAGGCAGGAGGCAGGAGAAATGGATGTTTATGCCATTAACTCTCCCCTTTATTCATTCAGTGCTTTTTGTCTAGTGAGCATTGTTCAGTGTGGGCTGGGGAAGGGTTGCAGGAGGAAATAGAGTATTTAGTTTTTGACCGCTGTTAAATGATGCTGTAACTGTTTACATGATTAGAAAAAACACTGTAAATGAGTTCACTCAACTTACATTTATTCACTCAACAAACATTCATTGAATGGCTGCTGCATGCCGGACACTCTGCTAGGAATTGGGTGACGCACCGGTAAATAAAAGCATTAAATGAACAGGCAACAAATAGCATGTAATTAGGAATAGTGGAGATTGCTATTTTAGGAGAGAAAAGGGCACAGTGAAGGAGAGAATGAAATTGGGAAGCAGTTGTTAGGGAAGACCTCTCTGAGATGGGGACATTTGAGCTGATACCTACAAGATAAAAAAGAGCCATTTATTCCAAGATTTGGAGGGAAGAACTTTAGCGCCCACCAGGAGTCCAAGGCTAGGCCCAGATGACCTGCTCTGCTAACTTCCCAAGGTCTCTGTGAGGTCGCACTGTGATCACAGGGTGTTGCTTTGTAAAATGATAAGCAGATTGTAATTACAAGCAAGATTATTAGATGCAAGTTTCTTTATCTGATGGGCATAGTGGGTGTGGGTGTACAGGGGTGTTGTCCCCAGAAATGGAAATGAACTGGCACCAAGTTTGTGGAACCGGTTTCCATTAAATTTTCTTTTTTGGCACTTCCTTGTATGTCTGCCCTTGGCTGGCATTTTCCAGATAAATGTTTTCTGTTGGCGGAAAGCTGAACAGAGCTTTAAAATGTGAATCCTGGGGTAGTAGCCTTTAGGAGTAATTTGGGATCAATTTGACTCTCATCACTCCTGTTCTGGCCCAGTAGGGGATGGGTATTTTGCCAGCATTAACTGAACATCAGCTAAGTGCCAGATACCAGGCCAAATACTTTACTTACGTTATCTCATTTTATTTTTTACCAAAACCCTATTTTAAAGACAAGGAAACCAAGGCTTTTAAAGATTAAATGACTTACTCCAGCTTATTCAATAACAGCTGAGATTTGAATACTTCTACTACTATTGTTATTGTTACAAACACTAATAATGATAGTTTCTACTTACTGAAAGTTCACTAAGTGCCGTTACTGTGTTGCTACTGAGACGTCATTTGTTATTCTGTTGCTGTTCTTTAGTAGGTAATATTTCTTTTACTTCGAGATACTTTTAAGATCTTCTCTTTGTCTTTGGTGTTCTTTCATTAAGCTATGTCTAAGCATGGATGCTTCTTTATTCAGCGTGGGGCTCCTGGATCTGAGGATTGGTGACTTCCATCGATTCTGGAAAATTCTCAACTGTTTTATTATAATTGAATATTGCCTTCTCTCTAATTTCTTATTAACTTTTCCTGGAACTCAGATTAGATGTACGTTAGACCTTTTTCCCCATCCTCCCTGTTTTTTAACCTCTCTTCCCATTTTTGCACCTCCGTCTCTCACTGTGCTGCAGTCTGAGTACAGTCGTCTCCCCCTCATGGCTGGATACTGCGGGGGATACATTCCAAGACCCCCCAGTAGATACCTGAAACCTCAGATAGTACCAAACCCTATATATACTATGCTTTATGTAGTGTATACTGAAACTGTGAAAAGTGAAGTTGTAGATAAGAGAAGAATACTGTAATTCCTTTAGACCTGTCCTCCAAGGCACTAATTTCCACTCAGCTGTGTCTAATTCATTTAACTCATCCATTTCCTCTTTTAAATTGAAGTGTAACTTACATAGAGAAAAGCGTAGAAATCATAGGTTTACAGCTTGATGAATTTTCACAAAGTGAACGTAATACATAACCGCAGCTCAGGTGAAAAAGCAGAACATGGCCAGCATCCCAGAAGCCCACTCAACCCCTTCCTAACACCACCCAGCTTCTCCACAGAAACCACTCTCCTGACTTTTAACACCGTAGATGGTTTTGCCTGTTTCAACTTTACGAAAGTGGGATATCACAAAGTGCTCCTTTTGGGGATATACCAACACTGTGCATTATCTACCCCTTAAAGTTTCATTTAGTTCTTAAAACATACTAAACATGCTCGGTTTTGTACTCTGTTTCTGTTTGTTCAAATGTCTACAGATCTCACAGGTCTTAGTCTCATGGTGGTTTGTTTCCTTGTGATTTTGTGATTTTTGGCTTGTGAAGCCATGTTCTCTGTCCCTTTGTATGTAGAAATTTTTTGAGGACTAATTTTTTGGGCATGACTCTAGAGAAAATTCGCATTTGCTCCTGCCCGTCTTTCTGATTAGTCATCAATAAGGAACCACTTTAAACTAAATAGTTGGCTTAGGTTATTTTTTTTTATTTTTTATTTTTTTTTGGTGCCATCTACCTAGGTATGGTGGATGGATTCTGCCTCCAAACCCAAGTTAGGCTTGTGAGCAGAATTTCACAGGGGGAACAGAACTGACAAAAAAAATCCCATGGTCTCTCCTCTGTGGGATGGTGATTTTTTTTTTTCCTGGTAATAGCTTTATTGAGATATAGGATGGTGTTTTTTTAATCCTAATTCGCTTCCTGAGGGGGTCACCTTTCTGGCTTTATGCAGAGGGTTCCAACCTGAACAGCCATCATGCTTAGGTCCCAAGCCCTGTCATGGCCCCTCCACACATCAGAGACCCTTAAAAACAAAGGCTCAATCCACCAGGTGTTAGCAGCTGCTCCCCAAGCACACACTAGTTCCAGCTCACTTACTTTCTGCTTTTGAGTTTTCTCATTGTTTCTGGTCTCCAGGGATTATTACACTTGCTTTTCCTGCCAGCTCACCCATGCATTAAAAAAAAAAAAAAAGCCTTCTTAAGAAATGTTTTATCCGACATCGTTGTGTGTGTGTGCACGTGCGTGCATGCTATATAGGGAAGGTTTTTCCCAAGCATCTATTCCGCTACCATGCTAGACCAGGTAAGCGAGCTTTTTGTGTGCAGCATCTCATTTCTCCCTGGAAACAAACACCTGAGATCCATAACCAGGGGTAGCTCCATTTTACAGATGAGGAAACTGAGACTCAGAGAGGATAAACAACACACCCTATGCTGCCTAACTGTCCATGGCAGAGGCAGATTTAGGTGTAGCCTGTGGTCGTAGCTGTGATACTTGCCGAAGTCAGTGTCCAGGGTGGCTTAGGTTTCTCTCCAGGTCTCTGGGCCAGTAGAGCAATCGCATTATTGAGGGGAGCTGGTCGGTTGCCAAGGATGGTGCCTGCAGTGCAAAGTGACTGCCAACCTTTGGCTCTAGTACCCAGGCTGGACGCAGAATTAGACAGTTTCGTTGGCTCCTTTGGGAAGTGGAGACGACCACATGGGAAAAAGTGACATTTGCTGAATTGAGTATCTTCAGATATCATAAAAGTGCCAGCTCAGACTTAGGGAGGTTCAGACCAGTGGAGGAAAACTTGGCAGAGGGAACATTTCTGGCCATTAGGCTATTACAAAGGGAGGTTCTTTGAGTGTAGCTCCATAACTAGGCTTCCAGAGTCACCCAGAAATTGTTTGAGGACTAGTTCGTTGGGCATTCCCGTGCTGTGTCTCCCCTCCCTGAGTGTCCTGTGTCTGTCTTTTCTCTCCCAGCCCCACTTCCAACCTAGTCTGGTCCTGCGGGCCCTGGGGTGCAGCCCCCTCTGGCTTTCTCCTGGCCCAGGACTTAGACTCCCGGGGTTCCAGTCCTGGATGGGCAGAGACTGGGGATCAGTACCTGGGCACCTCCCTCTCTTCTGCATCTGTCCCGGTTGCTGGGAGGGAGTGTGCCAGCCTCTCAGTTCTCTGAGGTGCTGCCTTTTCCTCCAAGGGGTGGTTGTTTGCATATTAGTTAGAAAAGAGTTTCAAAGAGTTGGAAACATAGAAACTAACCCCTGTTGAGCATTTGCTGTGTGAGAGACACTTGTTTCACGGTAATGAGACAGGAGTTACTTTATTCTGATATACTTTTTCTTTTTTTGAATGCCATTAGCATTTACTTTCATCTTACATCCTTTTTCATTGCAGTGTGTTTGGAGATGGTGAGTTGGGACAGGTGGTGCAGCCTGCTGGGTCAGAGCGGGGCTGTGCGCTCATCTGTGATGAGGTTCGAGTCCCAGCTTTTACCGCTTTCTACCTGTGTGCCTGTGAGTCTCTCGGAGTCTCGGTTTCTCCACCTGCAAAGTGGGGATCCTAGCAATAGCCCCTTCAGATAGCTTCCTGGAGGCAGCAGACACTGCAGGGGACCCTGCCGTATTCCCCTGGCCTGCCTGGGAGGTCGCCTGCAGTCAGTTCCCACACTCACCAGTGGCTTTGCATTTCAGGCTCTGCCTCAGAATGATGTTCTCAAGAGCTGTCAGAAGAATAGTTCAGAAAGGTACAGTCCCAAGAAAGACCCTCGCCCAGCGAGGCATGGGAGATGGTGGGTAAATCCCACCATTAGCTTCTTGGCTCTCGCTGGGACCATTCTGTGCCGTCCTCTGCAGCCTCTCGGAGTGCTCCCAGCAAGCTCCCAGCTGCTCATGCTGACAATCTGCTCAGTAATGCACCCTGCAGAGACTTTCTTTCATTCTTTTCTCGCTTTCCTGCCTTCTCGCTGTGCTTCCCAAGGTCACCTTCCAAATAAACACATGCACCTAGACTCTTGTCTCGGGTCTGCATTGTTGTGGGGTGGGCGCAACCTCAGACGGGCGGTGAGATAAGACGATGCCAAGCACTGGGCCTGGCGTGTGTCTGCCTTCAATACCTGCTCTGTTTGGTTTGCTTCGCATTGCACATTGCCTTGGGGAAGCTCCAAGCTCTGTT
Source organism: Avahi laniger (assembly GCA_963575035.1). Taxonomy (NCBI): domain Eukaryota; kingdom Metazoa; phylum Chordata; class Mammalia; order Primates; family Indriidae; genus Avahi; species Avahi laniger. Next base: position 31,539 of record CAUYSK010120054.1, read on the forward strand.
CTAGAAGTAATTTTGTTGCTTGGGGATAATGCGACCCTGGGCTTATTGGGGTAAAGGGTGCAGTATTGGAATCACACTGCTCATTGTTTTTAAATAGCAGAATCCTTTATCTGGTGACATCATCCTGTGTGCTACGATGAAGCTGCCAGCTGGGTGGCACTGCCTTCTTGCCCCGCAGATCTTGCTATGTGAAATGGCAAAGCCTTTTAACAATTTTTCCACTAAAGCACTGAAATCAGCAGCCAGTGTCCCAGTGCTCCCATATGGCAGGCTTTGGCTGGCAAGGGTGAGTGGGAGCCCTTTGCTTCCCATCCACAGACATCTGATCCGGGCAGTGGCTCTGTGGCCTGCCCCTGCATGGACTGACGCGGTCCTAGCTCAGTGAGCCGTGGTCAGGACGTTTGGCATTGATCTTCGGCTGGACAGCAGGAGCCTGTTCTGCATAGCTGGGGCTTGGTCCAAGGTGGCCTTGTCCTCTTCTCTGCGATTGGCCACCAGCTGCTATTCATCATGCTCTCACACCATGCTAAGTGCTCTGCAATTCACAACAGCCTCGACAAGTGCATATTCTTACCACTCCCATTTTGCAGAGGAGGAAACGGAGGCTCAGAGTGGGAGAGTGACTTGTCTTAGCTCACCTGCTGGTAAGTGGAGAGGCCGATTTGAAGCCAGGATGGCTCTGGGGCAAGGGAGGAGCTGGGAGCCTCAAAGGTGGAGCTCTGGGAGGGTGGTGCTGAGCGGAGGTGTCCCGGTGGGACAAGTTAGTTCCCTTGGAGAGAGGGAGCCGGGCTCTCAGGAGCGTGACTTTCAGGGCAGTGGCAGATGGATGGGCTTCTTGGGGAACAATGAGGCAGGGAAGCCAACAGAGGGGGGCGTCATGCCCGCTTCCTGCGTGGCTATTTCCTTCAAAGCTGGGAGAGGGGAAAGGAGGGGGCCTCCAAGCCTTCAGGAATCTGTTTCCAGCTGTGGGAGGCTGTGCCTAGAGCCTGGGATTTACTGTACTCTGAGTAGGGGCGGGTGTGGAGGGAAGGGGCATTCCAAATCTCAAAGGCATCGATCGGGCCCCCCGCTGCCTCCCCCCACGTGGGGGCCATGGAGCCGGACTGCGGAACCGGAGAGAATGACCTGGGACCAGATCACACCAGCATCCGCCTCTCATGGGGACAGGTCTTGATCATGGTGTCTTCAAAGTGCGTAGGGAAATGTTGGAGCTCTTGCTCTGGGATGGGAAATCCATCAGCAGTATGCCATTTCATGGTTGGCACGTCCTCCTCCTCCTAACATTTTATGAGCACTTACTGTGTACCAGATGTTACCCCAATGCTCAGCTTGGATCATCCCATTTTAAAGCTCGAGCCTCCTGCGAGGTTGGTTCAGGCTGCTAGCCAAATGGCGCCTGAGTATGAATGAGAACAGGCGTTCCCTTCTGGGAGGGTGCTGCCCAGCCATGTCACTGGTTTGCCAAGTGGATAGGGGCTGGCTCTCAGCCCCCGCTGGCCTCCTCGGTTGGGCCCCTTTGGATAGTCCACGGATTGCACAACCATAGTGAGCCTGGGTAACGGCTATCGTGAGTCCCATTGTGCAGACGAATAAACTAAGACTAAGGCAGTGCTTGCTCGAGGTCACACAGCCAGTAAGTGGCTGAGTCAGGATTCGAATCAAGACCTGCCTGAGCCCAAAGCCACTGTAATTCACCGTGACACCACATTTTATAACCACACTATTTTATAAGCACGCTTGAGCGTGTTGGGGGTGGGCGAGGGGGGAAGAGGGGCCCGTCTATAAAGATGTCTTTCATTAAAACCTTGTAATTACCGGACTTGTGTAAAAAGAAGATAATTTGCTATAGTTTTAAAGTCATCAGTGGAGGGAAAAAAAAAAACCCACAAGAACTTGTAAATACCATTAGCTGCTCCCCAACTTTGTTGAATTTAGCTGATGTTTTTGGTGTTGACTTTCCCAGCTATCAGCTTAACTATATAAATCCAGTTGACGTGTCTTTATTCAGATAAAACTCTAATACTGCAAGTGTAGCAAATTAGATGCAAATGCCCCTTTTTTTATTTTAAGTATACTTAAAGCTGCCTTTCCAATGCAAATTTTATAGGAAATCTCAACTAGCTGGGACAGCCGTCTTAGCTGTCAGCAGGCAAATGCTTTCATTTGGTCTCAGGCAGGGGAGCTCCTGCTCTTTTTCTTTTTGCCCCTGCAGACTGAGATAATTAAAACTACAGAGAAATAGTTTTAAATATACATGATACACACAGTTCCTTAAATTATGGGATAATGCATAAATTCACCCATTACCATATTTGATAGCGGGGTCTTGCTGACCGAAGCTGAGAGGTGGGGGCCTCGTGGTTTTCCCCAACACCTTGCTTCTCTTGTCAACAACCTCAAAGCTCCTATCACTTCACCTGATGTCCTGAGAAGCCCCGGTAAAGGTTCAAAGAGAGGTTGTGAACACGCTCATTTAAGAGGGACTGCTATGTGTGTGTGTGGTTTTTTAAAGACATAAAAATGTTAATGGTAACTTTTTTTTTTTTTCTTTTTCCCCCAGCCATTCTCCTTGGAATACATATCCATTTTGGCTTTGATTTGTTGAGCTCCCTGAATGAGTTTATCCAAACAATGTGAATTTACTCAGATCTCTCTCAAATCCCACATCTCTTGTGGTTGATAAAGCTGACTTTAGCTAAGAAGGCCTGGATCAGTGTGATTTGAAATTCACATTGAAAATGATAAGGGCTTTGCTGGAAATAATAAGCACAGTCAAACGCTGTCAGGAGGAAACAGTCGGGCACTCGGGGAGAAATTTGGTAAGGCCGTGCCCCGCCCCCTTCTCTTTCTAGAATCAAGGTAGGGAAATGAGGCAAAAGGTGAATGGGGCTTTGCTTAGACAGACACTTAAGCTTTGCAGGTGATGGGGGTGATAATTCTAAAGAGCTTTGTGCATTAGCTTTATTCTTTATGATTGGAAAATGGCAGTCGTCCCTTGATGGGTGATGGACGGTCCCCTTTCCCCATGGAGAGCAGTTTCGGGTGGCAGTGATCTCTGCCTACCATGGTGCCCAACACAAGTTGGAATCTCTCTCTCTGTCTCCCTCTCTGTCTCTCTCCCTTCTCCTTTGATTCCTTTTTCAGCACTTAATGTATGCCTGCTACTGGGCTAAACATCTTCTCCTTTCCTCTTCCCAACCCTACGAAGCAGCAAAATGACTGCGTCCATTTTACAGAGGTGAACACTGAGGCTAAGCTTGGGTTCAGAAATCGGCCTACGGCTCCATCAGGATTTGCCCCTAAGTTGACGCATGGAGGACCCCGAGTGCTGAGAGGGAGCGCGATCAGTCCCGAATGTTGCTCACACTCTTTCCCTGCAGCTGCCTCTGGAGACTGGCTTATACCTTAAAGAAGAAATGGGTTTGGAAGGTCGTTCTTGAGATGTTCTAAAGGAAGATGTTTTTCTGGAATATGCTCACCAGCAACTGAAGGGGAGGTGGGGAGTGGAGGCTGAGGGCAGGAACTGACCTTCTGGGGACAGAGTGAACCAAAGACTTGGGTTTTTGTTCAATGAGTGTGATCTGAGCAGACCATGGCTTCTAGACCTGGGCACTGCCGACATTTGGGGCTGGATGGCTCTTTGTTGTGTGTGCGTTGCGGGGACAGGGGCGTGGCAAGGCTGTCCTGTGCTCTGTTGGATGTTTAGCATCGTCCCCGGCCTTTACCCACTAGATGCCAGCAGCACCCCATCCCCAGTTGTGGCAACCAAAGATGTCCCTTGACTTTGCCAAATGTCCCATGAGGGCAGCAGAATCTCCCGGTAGAGAACCGCTGGCATAGGCCTGGGTCCTTCGGATCCCGGATTCCTTGCTCTCCTTAGAAGGCAGGTTCGTGTGGGTCACGTTCCCTCCTCCCGGGGTCCCTTTGTCTCAGAAGACCCCACTTTCACACGCCCTCCTAAGCAGCTAAGAGACCTTCCTTGGGAAGAGGTGATCAGAGGAGCTTCACCACTGAGACCTTATTTCCAATTACTGTAATTACTCGTCCTGGTCCTCGCTATCGGGACAGTCGGATAAGGCGCTGGGCTTCTCCCGGCTGCTTTAATCTATACAGTTCCAGCTCCGCCTTGATGAATGACTTTTCTGAATGCTTCTGTCCTGCCTAGACGTGCATGCGTGTGTGTGTGTGTGTGTGTGTGTGTGTGTGTGTGTGTGTAGCACAATGGCCAGGCTGGGGCTTGGGGGGGGTGGCGTTAATTCTCCCCAGTCCTTGTCCTTGAGATGCCTCGCAGGTCAAGGCGGCCCCACTGCAGCCGTCCGTTTCCCACCGAGCCGAGCGCAGAGCTGACCTCTCTCTTCCCCTTGGCTCGGGGCCTCCTCTCTCCCCCTTCCGCCCTCCACCTGGGCCTCCTCTCCTGACCCCGTGACTTGGTGTTTCCTAACCAACACCACTAATAGCCACTGATCACCGAAGGGCAGTTTAAATTCTATTTAGACTTTAAAAAAAGAGAAAGGAGAAAAAAAAAAAAAGGAGAAAAACTTCAAAAGCAGTTTCCTTGCGAGCAGGGCAGAAGCAAAGTCTGGCCATTATCTGCAGAAGTGGGATCGATATTTCAGCACCATCCCCTGGCTGGTTTTTCGAGGAACTTTTATTATGATTGCGGTTAAGCTGTTCTAAAGTGGAGCATCATTTATAAAACAAACGGATCCCTTCCAAATAGGTTATTTTCCCAGTTAATGACCGATCGTCTGCCCTGGGGTCTGTCTGTGCTGCAATTCCAGCTGCGAACAGGCACTACCCGCCCAATTATCTTTATTAAGTGTTTTTCCTCCCCCTTTCTGAAAAATGAAATGGCAGCCGGCTCCGATGTCCCCTCCTTCCCCGTTGCTGTCACCCTGCGCCATTTCCTGCGTTCGCCTCATTATGGACAAGTGTGTCCTTTAAGACGCAGAGACTAATGAGGCGGTTTTATGAGACTAATACATTTTAAATTTTAACACTGCAGCTAGCATCTTTAATTGTACAATTATACATTCATTTGGCACACTCTCTCTTGCTTTTTTTTTTTTGCTTTAAAAGATAACAAACCACAGGTGACTAAAAGTGTGTGAAAAGGCAGAATTTATGTGGTTCTTCGGGGTACTAAATCATGCAAGAATAGAAATTGTTTTTCTCTTGACAGATTTCTTAAGCAGAATTAATTAGTTACTGTTTCAGAGAGCATGATTATTTAAAATAAAATTTTTTTGAGTGGGAAGGATGGGAGAGGGTTAAATTATACCTCGTTACAAACTTCTGTCTTTATAACCCTCAGTTCCTACTTAGAGAGAGTGTCGCTGGACAGTGTTTTGAGAATTAAAGAAACCCTGATATTTGGGGCCCCAGCAGCTGGTGAGAGAGAGAGAGAGAGAGGAGAGAAGCTACATATCCAGTCTCTAACAAAAGGTCTCTACATTTCCTACCTGACAGGACTTTATCGGGGAGTAATAAATAAGGCTGAATTATTGATGATGAGAACTGCTAATATTATTATGACCTCAATTAAGTGCTTTTTTCAGACACATTAGTACAAAGGGTCTTCCTTCTCCCGGTTGCTATTTTTCCCCCCCAGGCCCCACTTTACATTAAAATCTAATTGATCAAACCTATTTGCCATCCGCACAAGAGTGATCACCATAATGGGTCATCTATCAGCATGGCTCCTCATCAGGCTATTAACACCTTTTGTTGCTGGCCCCAGTCCTGTGCCAGCTGAGAGGATCAGAAAGCCAGGGCCTCCAATCCGGTAGGAGTGTGCGTGTGTGAGGTCTGACTTGTGGTGCCCTTTAATTACCTTCTTTAACACCCTTGCAACACGCATGAGGTATTCCTGCTTTGCGGGAGCCCTGCCAGGCAGCCGGGGAATAACAAGATGGCGCCTGCATATCTCCAGCAGAGATGTCCTGGTGGGGCCCTTGGCTGCCTTCGCCCCATCTACTCATGGCGCCCCCCCCTCATTTCCCACTCCGTGCTGGCCTTCATACAGCCTGCTCCAGGGAGTCTCAGTGTCCTGTCTTCAAGGAGTTTGGAGCTTGGTGGTGGCCTTGGGGGTGTGGAAGAATGGGGGAAAGCCCTTATCAAAACGGGAGGCTGGTGCCTGGCTGACAATGGAGACACCCCCCCCTCCCTCCGTGGGAGTAGAACCTTCTCATGACTTCCTGGCTCATGGTCACTCATAGAAGGTCCAGGGATGGCCCGTAACCCCCCTCGGAATGTGTACAAAATTGTGCTGACATGCAGTTTTCTGGGAGAAGGTCAGAGCTTTCATCAGAATCCTAAATTTGCCCATGTCCCCGCAGCAGATTAGAAATGTCATCTCAGGAGCTTCTTAAACTGGGGGAGATCTTCTATCAGTCTGTCCCTCAGTGAGGCCCTTGGGTCTCTGGCTTTGGGGCTTTGCTCTGGGCACACTTTCTGAGGTTGGGCCAAGCTCTCTCTGTGCCCTCTGCCTTCCCTGCCCATTTGGCCAGAAGAAACACCCTTGCCAACCTCCTGCTTCCAAAGGGACTGTGAGATTGGGCTTCCCCGATGAGTCTAACTTGCGCAGTGCCCCCCGCCGCCCCCCGCGCCCCGTATGTTGGAAGCAACGAGAAGACGGAGGTGCCTTGTATTGGCTGTGTCGCCGCTTTTCGAGACGAGCCAGCTCCAAACATGAGGTGACGGGAATGTTCCTCGTGCGACCTTAGGCCACTAGGAGACTATTCCAGGCCATGTATTTGGCTCACAAAACTCCACCGACGCACCATGAAAACAGTATAACCATTTTTTTCCTGATTGTAAACTAATATATTCAGAAATAAGTCAGAGGAAGCTAAAACTTCTCCAGATCTTATCATTTTGGCCTATCTCAATTTTCATTTTGTTTTCTTATGCATGTAACAATAGGAAGATTTCCAGGAAGACCGAAAAAAATTTTTTTCAGGAATGAGACTACACATATTGTTTCTTAATTTTCTTATTAACTTAGCAACATTCCTTGTAAACATCTTTCCATGTGAATAAATGTTGTTCAGCATCATTATTTTAAATAAGTATGTAGTATTTAATTGAATAGATTTACCATAAAGATATTTGCCAATCCCTTCTTGCTAGATATTTAGGTTGTTTCCACTTTTGTCTATGATAAACAGTGCTGCAATAAATGTCCTTATATAAACATTATGTACTTACCTGATTATGTTCTTAAGATGGATTTGTAAAAGTAGAATTTGGGGGTTAAAGGGTTTGTGTTAAATTTTTTTTAAATTTACAGTACAGATTAAGGGATAAGATACATCATTTATGCAACTTTTAAGGTGTCATAAAAGAGCATTTTCTGTCAAACGTTTGTCCCAGGCGAGGGGCTCTGAAGAGAGGAGAGCTGATTCACTTAAGGGCCGACTCTGTGAGTTTTCTCTTGGAAGGAACTAGAGCAAATCAGCTTGGCTTTCTGCCCAGTGGAGGCAGGGGTGGGGACAAATCTTTTGCCTCTTCTGGAACCACTGTTTAAATATACAACTCACGGTGGAGTGCGGTGGTTCACACCTGTAATCCCAGTGCTTTGGAGGCCAATGAAGGAGCACTGCTTGAGGCCAGGAGTTTAAGACCAGCCTGAACAACATAGTGAGACCCCATCTCTACAAAAAATTAAAAAAATAATAAATACACAACCCCCTTTAATAAAAAAATCACTTCCAGGTCAGTAAAGAGGCTTTGAGGCTGGCGGCTGTAATGATCTTGTCCCAGTTCATGCCTAACTCAGAGCTCTGTCCTGACTGTGCTAGCCCCACGTCAGCCAGGCGGGCAGGGGTCTGTCTGCCCCCAGCTCTTCGAGAGATGGGGTAGACGGGAGGCTGTGTGGTCAGCAGGCACACTGCCACGAAGCACGGTGTGTGCATTTCACAGCAGCTGCCTAGTGGCTTCTCAGTCTGTGCTGTCTTAATTCAAGTTGTCATTCATAGACCAACAGAAAACTAAAATCAATAAATGGTGAAAATGGGCTTTAAAGGCAAACTAAAGTCACAGAGGAGGGAGGGAAACGACATCTGTTGCCTCAAGGGGTTACATTTTCCCTTCCTATTTACAATGGCTGGATCTGGGGTCTGTGCTTAAAAAAAGGGAGGGAAGAGAAGACAAGTGAATTTCTCTTTTAAGGATACGCAGAGTGTCCATCGAATAAAACCTCAGACCTGGACCGTCATTCGATTGGGCTACAGAGAATGATGAGAATGATAATATTTGGGATGGGTCTGTGTTTTTTTCCTGGAACATAACAGGCATGTTTTGGGTTCTGTCTGCTGTGTTACTTCTGGCAAGTCTAGGCACTTCTCTGGGCCACAGCTTTCTCAGCTGGAAGATGGAGTCAGACAAAGTGCAGTGATTTTCAGAGCGTTTTCTGGTGAGAAACCACAGCAGATGTGCCCCACAGCAGATGTGTCGGACGCGGGATGAAAACGCGATTCCGGTGTTGGGGAGCTCTGGACCTGAGCCGTGCCTTAACAGCGCAGCTCTGGGCTCCTGCCAAAGATCTCATCTGAAGTTAGAATTTCATGGCAGAGACAAACATTGGAAAAAAAATCACTGAAGGAGAGGGTTTCCAAGTTTCCTTCCGCTTCGGAGGGGCTATTAACATCTGTTGCATGTCTACAAGTTATTTCTGAAAACCCAGCTTGGACTAATTCCACCTTCTTCCTGTGATTAGCACAGAATTGACAAGAGTAGAGAGGGTGCCAGGCCCAGGTGGGCAAAGGAGGGCTGCTTCCAGCTATTCCTGGAAACGCTGAAGGGCCCCTCTGTGACAAATGTGACATCTCAGCCGGGCTTCTGTCCATCTCGTGGGCGTGGTTGCAGAGGTGAAACAAGGGCAAGCACACGTCAGACTGGGAATCATTTCAAACCAAGAGACAACAGCAAAAATATGGGAACACCATTTGGGTGGCAGTGAAACTCCGTGACCCGATCTCTGTGGCAAAGCTAGGGTGTTATTTCTTGTGCCTCTTTTGAAGAGACCAGACCTTCTGAGCATTGGCACCCAAAGGGTGCCGTAGAAGGAGAAAGGAGGAAAAGGCTTGATCAGCAACCCCAGTCCTGGCCATTCTTCTCTCCCAAAGCCACTGCAAAGAAAAAAACCCCCAAAATCAAAATAAGATGTGGGCTCATCATGCAGATGGAGACAGGTCCCCCAGCACCCGCTTCCTGTGAGTCAGTCACCACAGGGCCCTTCCTACTTGGAACTCTGGGGTCTCTGAGAGGCAGACGGATTCGCTCAGTCCAAACATAGAAAACCATTGAGGGTTACTGAAAAACTCGTGGGCAAGTGCGTTGTCAGAAATGGAAATGCGAGCTTACCTGTATTAGAACACACAAAATGAGCCAACGCTTTGGGAAATCTTTCTAAGAAATTTAGCTCTGGAAACTTGACTTGGAGCTGGTTTTTTGAGGCAAGAATTTCCTTGGCTTGCTGGTGGGAACAGAGCCCTGGGCCTCTGACCGTGTGGATGGTCTCCGTAGTCTGGCAGGAACGGCACCAATCTACCTTCGCGTCAAATCTGGAGGGTCAGGGCCGCCATGTTTACTTGGCCTCTGAAAGGGGTGGACCAAGTGGTGAGAGAAAAAGCCTCCTTCTGTGCACTGGCCTAGCTCAGCAACCTAGTGCCTTGGGGTGATCCAGACACAATGGTTGCCCTGCTGTTCCTTGACCTGCTGCTGTAAGTCAGTTTGATTAGGTCTTGTCAAAACGGGCACCCATCTCACACCCATCGTGATAGCTTCTAACGTCTAATGAGAGCTTACTCTTGGCCCCATACTGCTGAAAACCGTTGACATGTAGTAAAGCATTCAATCTTCTCAACAACCTAGTTATTAACCCCATTTCACAGATGAGCAGATTGAGGCTCAAAGAGGTGATGGCTGTAGAGCCAGGATTTGACTCTGACTCTGGAGGCTGGGTATGTTTGTTAACCAAGAGACTGTTTTGTCTTTGAAACCCACATCCATCTACATTTAAAGGAAGAGAGAGAGAGAGAAAGAGTAGAATGGAACCTTCGATACTTCATCTTGGCCATTATCAGTTTCCATTTCCATGGGGTCTTTGAGAACCATACCCTGAGAACAGGCAAAGGGCTGCAGTATTCCGAGCTAAGGCTTTAGTCCCAGTGGATCCCAATTCAGTGCCTTGCTGGGATAGGCTGGACCTCGTGGCACACTCCTTTTGCCCGGGTTACAGGGAGGGCAAATGAGAGGTGAGTTTTCGGTGGCTGAGGTGCCTGCTACGGGCCCTCCCAGGTGGGCACCGTTAAAGGTGCGCAGGGAGACAGTGACCCCTCTCCGGAGAGCATAGTCTCCGCTCCCGCCACTCACCAGGAACTGCCCCCTCCGAGGACCTGGACCCCCGAGATGTCCTACAACCTGGGCGGTGAGGAAGAGGACCTGTGCCCATCTCCTTTGGGGAGAAACCGGGCCTCCCCCCGTCCCCACTCTCCTCGTGCATTGGTGGCCAAGCTCAGTTTCCACGGTGGCCATGCGGGTAGTAGCTGTCAACAAACCAGGGAGGTGCAGAGCCCTCGCTCTGTAATTCTTAATTTTTCGAGTTGTGGAACTCTATTTATTTTATGTGACAATCTCTTCCTTCCCCCTGCTGCGACAGAGTGTTCTGTGGCGTATGTTATGATCTTTAATTAAAGGGAACTTAATTTGGTTTCGAGCCATCCTTTGTTCACTGGCGACACCCTGGGGTGTTTTAAAACCAGGTTTTGGAATCATTACCGTCGAAGCCTGGAGTGGAAGGCAGACTCACTCCCGTGGACCGATTCTGGTTGCCTGGATATGGGGGGGATGTCTGTGCCCCTCCCCACCCCGCTCCTGCCTCCACGTGGAAGCTGGAACTTTTCCAGGCCGTCTCTACCTGCCTTGGGATTTTCTGCCCATCTTCCAAGGAACACAGACCCCGCAGGCCCCTTGAACGGACCACGGGCCAAAACGATGTTTGAGATGGGGACGGACCATTTAGATGACAAATGGGCTTCGAGACACTGTCAGAAAGTCCAGGCGGCCAGACTATTAACCGTCACACGGAGGCAGCCGCATCTGCGATGCCAGAGCAGGTCGGTGGGTCCCCACTGCTGTGTTTACTGCTGCTTAATGTGGTATTGTTTACTCACAATTAAACCTTTTACCATTAATTTAACTTTCAGATGCTGAAATTGGTCACACAGCCTCGAGTCCCCAGGCCCGGACAGATGTGTTCTATACACTTGTTTAAACACGGCGCTCATTAGGAGGTAACGCGTGTACAGCGAGTTGATTACACCACAAAGCAGGACGCTTTATCACGGGGGCCTCTCCGGAGGCGGCGGGAGGGGCGGTCAGCTGCCACTGTCACTCTTCCCCCCTCCGATGCTGAGTGACGGCTGGGCCCGCCACCTCCTCGGCGGCCTGCTCGGAAGTACACAGCTTCCCGTCCCAGCGCTGCTGAGCTGCCTGGGAGGAGGTATTAATTGTTGTCAACCTCCATTTCACACCCCAGATAACAGACGAGAGCCACCCTCGCAGTGTTTAAGGAAGATAAACAAGTTGCCTGAGCCCCTCCAATTAAACACGCTTGCATATTTAACTGCGATCCCTGTAAAAAAAAGCAGGGCCACCCTGAGCACATTCGGTGGTGCAGGCTGGCCCTTCCAGATGCCAACGGCAGCGTCCTTTGTGACCTGGAAGCCACCCACCCCCCGTGGCTCAGAAAGGGGCCCCAGGTCTGCAAGCGTCTCTCTCTGCAAACCACACTTCTCCGTCTTGATCCAAACAGACGTCAGAGTGCAGCGTGGTGCCGCAAGAGTAGAACGTCTCTTATTTCCTATGTTGTAGGAAAAAGGTAGAATAGTACGGTGGTTAAAAGGAAAGATTCTAGAGCCACGTTACCTGAGTACGAATACTAGATCAGCCTTTCTGACCTGGGTGACTTTGGACAGGTAGCGTCTTTGAACCTCAGTTTATTCAACTATAAAATAGGTATAATAATAATGCACACCTCCTGTGGTCATGAGAATTAGATGAGGCTTATGTTTGTGACGCTGTGTCTGACCCATGGTAAGTGCTGAGAGAATGTTAGCTATTAGTAATGGACGGGTTAGCCGATTTTACCTCTAACTTTCAATAAACAGAATTGCTTAGGAGTAGGTGGTTACAGGGAATAGTTATAGTTATCTCTAAACTACGTGATGTGACGGCAAGGTGATATCGTCATGTCCCTCTCCTCTCCAGAGCCGTGCAGGTGGCATCTGACGTGCTCATTGCAGAAGCTGTTCTTGAGTGTTTTGCCTCAGGGCAGATTCAGGAGGCCCAGGAATTGGATAGATCTCCACCTTCCAGATAGTTCTAGATATTTCTATCCCAACCCCTGACAGAATTGAATCTGCCAAACAACCTAATTTGCTTCTGGAGTCATTGTCGTTGTACTTCTTGTCACTTGGCCTTGCAGCAAAGTCCCGAATCCACCAGCCCATGGCAGCCTGTCCCTCTGTTACTAGCCTTGGGTGACCCCCAACCCCGTTCAGACCCCGAAGCAGAGCAGAGAAACTGATGCGGCTGGGGTGGAAGCTCCCTGCTATTCTGTCTTGGTCACTTTGTCCTCACTGGGCAAGTGCAAGCCATAGCCCTCTTGTTACGGGGCCTTTGCACATACCGTTTCCTCTGCTCGAACCGCCTCTGCTCAGACTGGCATCTTGCCCTGCAGCCCAGATCAGGCTACCCGCACTGGCTCTGCCTGATCTCCCAGACTGGGGCAGATCTCTCTGTTTTAGATTCCCAGAACATTCCTTTTTTTTCCCTCTGTAGCATCTCTCAAAATACTCATGATTTGAGTAATTATCTGTTTAATTTCTATCTTCCCAATGAGGATGGGGTGGCGTCTGTCTTGCGTACCACGTAACCCCGACCTAGGATGTAGATGCTCAAAAGATGTTTGTGGCATTCCTGTGAGTCACTAGAATGAGCCAGACTGTCTTCCTTGGGGATCTGGAGAGAGAGTGAGTCCTTATTAGTCCTTATGCCTCTTCCTTCTTTCCTTGACATGACTCAGCGGTGACAACGCTGCTCCTTTTTTCAAAGTCCTTGTTGGAGAAGGAGGTACGCAAGGGTTAACGTGGACGGCCACCAGATCTGTGCTGGCGGCGTCCCTTCTGGGGGTCTGTGAGTCATCGCTTTTTCCTTCAGCCGAGCTGACACCACCAACTGCTCAAGAACCCGCAGTGATTTGTCCTTGGACAATGCGAGGATGTGGCTCTGCCTTGTGGGTACATTTCGGGGAGGTAGGACCTTCATCTATTTGTCTCCACAGCTGCCTCCTCTGGGCTTTGTGGCTGCCTGTTCGCTGCCTTCTCATCCGATCGCGTTACCCTTAATAACCATCGCCCGGCAGGAGAGGGGTGCCGAATTCCGCATCCCGCGCGCCTGTGTGTGTGTAATGTGCCCAGCGAGTGATCCTAATGACGCATTCGGCACACCCCTCCCCCAAGATCCAGCTTCCAGCTTATCTGAATCCATTTGCATTCACGCTCAGACCTTTGTGATCAAAGTTCCTGACCCTTTTGGGAAAAGCAAAAACACCTTTTGAAAAAATAGAAGAGGGAGGTGAAATTCCCCAAGCTTTCATTTCCCTTCATGGTTGGACTTCGATGACTCAAGTCGTTTGCAGTCAATCTATTGAGCTGACTCGTCCTGCCCACTGCCAGGAGGTCAGCATTTCTGGACTGGCCCTTCCAGGTGGGCATGTGGCCCCAGCTGGCTGTGCCGTGGTGGGAATGGGCGGGGGCGCTGTGCTGTCCGGAAGCTACGTTGGGGGCTCTTCCTTTGCACGAGAGCCTCCTACTCTGCAAAGAGGATCCCCCTGGGGAAGTGCTTTTGTTTGCTGTTTGTTTGTGTTGGGTGGGATTAGCTCTGATTACATATTAATAACCTAGAGCGCTATCTAGTAATTAGATGTTATCTTCCAGATGTTTAAAAGAAACCTTTAATATTTTAAGCTGCTTGGAGGTCTCTTGGCACTTTATTAGAATGGATGGAATTTACAATGGGAGTCGGTGGCGAAGCTTTCTCGGGATTCTCTTGCCTGTCTGAGGCCCCGGAGCCCAGGGTACCTATGAAAGGACCCAAAGCATTTATTGTGGTGGCCCCTGTTTGGGAACAATTGGGGCAGCCACCCCATTCAAGGGGTGGCAGAGGGATGGCCACGGCACTTCTGGCCCCTGTCAATCGGCCAGAGAAACCCATTGATTTCTTTGAACCACTCGAGTGAATGTCTCAGAAGTTCCCCTCCTCTGAGTCCCGCACAATCGCCTGTTCTCTCTTTATTAGGCGCTTTGAGGGACAGCCTGGTCTACACCTGCCTTTGAAGGGGCCCCCACCACGGTTTTAATGACCTCCATCCGTCAAAGGAAAAGTTCAGAGTTCATTCTTTTGTCCGAGCCCCAGCGACTGAGGAGTCGAGGGTGCTGGCTGGTCCGCGCTCTTTAAGTCACCCGCCCGAAAACTTTCCCTGTGACCTCGCTCATGTCAAAACAGCAAGCTGGCCGCTCTGGCCATTGTCATCGGAATAAGGGCTAAGTGATGCTGCTTGGTCATTACGTGTGCCCTGATTGGCAATCAGGGTACAATAGGGGGTCATTAAAGGCCATAAAACTGCCAAAGCTCTGAAAAGGGGATTTTGAATGGAGCCAGAGGGCTCTGGGAGCCTGCCTTTGCCGCGCCTTCAAGGAGAGGGGGTTTGAGCTAATCTGGGGGGAAAAGTCAGCTCGGTCTGGATTAAGAAGTTTCTCCTCTGTGACACCAGAAAAAACTGATCTCCCAAAGTCATCTTCCTAGTGTTCATCCTTCCATTCTTGAACAAGATCCGCTCGGAGCAACAACCCGACTCATGCTTCATGACACGAAGCTGGAGGGATGAGACTTTACGCGAGGAGGTAAAATTATCTGTAAAGGTAGAAACGTTTGTTGGATTAAAGAGTCATCATGCATTTATGCCTAGACACGGCTCTCTGTAATGCAAGAGGCAGCTCATACCAGGCCTTGCTCTAGGTGCTTTGCAGGTGTTAGCATAGTCGAGTCTCACACCAAGCCGTGGACACAGGTTAATGTTACAGTATTACAGCTATAAAGGCGGTCTTGTAAAGCTTCCCCAGCATGGTCAGCCTTGGAAAAGAGCCACGGAAAGAAAAGAGGTGTCATTTTTCTTAAGTAAAGATGATGGTGGCATTAAAAGTTGTGTTTTATTGAGTCTCTACTATGTACGGTAGACACATACAGTATCTCATTTAATCCTCACGTCCATGGAGTTGATACTATTACTGTTCTTGGTTTTATGAGAATTAACAATATGGAAACTGAAGTGCACAGAAGGGGGATGTGGATGGCACAGGTGCTGCCCAGCCCCGGGGGGTGCCACAGGCATTGATTACCTTGTGAGTGATGCCCCCTGCAGTTGGGCAGCTCTGGCCCTGCCCGGGCTCATGCCAGCTTCAACTGCCCTTGCTTTCAACCATTGTGTCCTGTGTGGCGTAGGGATCCTGGGTTAGGCTTCAGCAGACGTAGGTCCTAGACACTGCTCTGCTGTGCAGCCTTGGGCAAATCACTTCACATCTCTGTGCCTCCATTTTCTCGGCTGAAAAATGATAAGGGTGGGTGGGGAGCCTGGACGATTTCTGAGCTTCTCAAAGTGGTCTCTTCTCAAAATGGTCTCTTCCCTGCCTTGGGATAAAGTCAGATGACATGAATCATCTTTTTGGATCATGTCTTTCATTTCAAGGCGAGTAATTAAAACACTTATTTTTCTGTTTTCATAGAAACACGTATATTCTTCAGTAGAATGCAAAACACCCATGAACTTTTCGGATTAAAAATGCGCCTTTATGGAAGTTTGAAGCTTGCTCTTCATGCCTTTGGGTTCTATCCACTACCCCCAAGATCTCCCAGGGCTGTTTGCTCCCTCTCCTCTGCCTGTAGCTTTGCAGGAGAAGTGTAGGGTCCACTAGATCACGTGGCATGAGAACAGCTCAAAACCCTTTTGAAGTAGCCCCACCAGTTCCCAGGAGGGTCCTCTTGGTCTGCAAAATGGAGCCCTCTTGGGGAAATGTGCGAGAAAATGCGCCGTAAGCTGTACATGCGGGTGCAGTGGGAGGCTGAGATGGCTGGGCATTCCCACGGCTCTAGTTCCAAGTTTATCCAGGGCTAGAAGGAGGAGCCCTGGGGGCAGGGACAGGGACATCCGGTCAGATTCTGGCTCCACGCAGGACTAACTCGGGGACCCTGAGCAGAGGACAATTTCTCTAAGCCTCTGCTTCCTCACCTGTAAGAGGGGACTAATCAGAGTGCTCACTGCCTGGGGTTGTGAGGATTAAATGAGAAAATCCAGGCGAGACCCTTGGAACAGAGCTTGTGTCGTAAACAAACTCTCAGTAAACATCAGACATCATGACTATTATCGCCATGGTGTTCTATTTCTGTGGCTAAAATCATTCCTTTAAAGAGCTGAACAACTCAGCTGTAGTCCTATGGAGTCTGGTCTCTAACTTAGAAAGAAAAAAGAGAGAATACAAGAAAGCGAAAGAGATGAAAGAGAGAGAATGCATGTGTACACATATGTTGTCTTTCCCTTGTCCAAGATTCTCTTGGAATGAATTTCTCCTCCGTATTTGTGTGTTTAAAGCCATTGAGACTCTGTCTCATTTTCTGTTTCTTTTTTTTTTTTTTGAGACAGAGTCTCACTCTGTTGTCCGGACTAGAGTGAGTGCCGTGGCATCAGCCTAGCTCACAGCAACCTCAAACTCCTGGGCTCAAGCGATCCTCCTGCCTCAGCCTCCCAAGGAGCTGGGACTACAGGAATGCACCCCCATGCCCGGCTAATTTTTTCTATATATATATATTTTTTTAGTTGTCCAAATCATTTCTTTCTATTTTTTAGTAGAGACGGGGTCTCACTCTTGCTCAGGCTGGTCTCGAACTCCTTACCTTGAGCGATCCACCCGCCTCGGCCTCCCAGAGTGCTAGGATTACAGGCGTGAGCCACCGCGCCCGGCCCACTTTCTGTTTCTTTGCACTGAGTTATCTTGATCCTTTCTGTCCCTCTGTCTCTCGAACTCTATCTTTCCCTCCCGAGTCTCTAGGAATCTCCTTTCTCCGTCTCTCTTGCTTGGGGAGTGTGAGCGATTTCCTTTGAGTCTCTGGAAGCCTCCTTTCCTCCTCTTCATTGGAGGGGGTGGGGGCTCACGTATGGGGAGGGGAGAGGCTTTCTGGGGTGAAGCCATCCTCTGGTGGGGAAGAGCTGGGGGCCCCTATGCCATTTGAAATGTCCGTTCCACCCCACACTGACTTGTACCCTGGAAACTTCTGGAACATGAAGGAACCACCCTGGAGCCCCTATCTCCTGTCTGATTTAGGCCACACTTGGCTGTGTAGATGGAGATTCCCCATGATGCCCTCCTTCTCTCCGGGAATTTTCCAAAGCACATTTGTCTCTCTTTGTGAGACAAACAGGATTTCCTGCACTCTGGTCCAAGTTACGAATGCCCAGAATACGACACCGTTTAGAATCTCATCAATCTTGCATCCTACTCCCTCAAATAAATGGAAGTGGAACCTGGCATGGTATTTGCTTAGTTTGCATTATCCCAGGGACACCTTCGGGAAAAGGACCCATCAACTTCCAACTCAGGACAATCTGAAAATGGACTAAATTTGCCAGTTTGCTCTTAGTCTATTCTGCTTGATGAAGATCTGTAGGTTCCGGCCTGGCCACCCTCTTGCGGTGTGACCTTGGGCCATCTTTTCCTTGGCTTAGCCCTAGTTGGTTCCTCTGTGAAATGAGGAAGTTGAACTCTCTAAGGCCTCTTTTAGATTTAATATTCTATTTCAAATATTCATTTACTCAGCATGTATTTACTTGGCACCTAGTGTATGTCAGGCAGTGCAGGCACTGGATTTAGCAGTGGGTAAAAAATAACGTTGTCGCAGCTGCCATGGAGCTAAGGAAATCGGAAGGGATAGAAGGAGAGTTGGGGGACAAGGAGGAGAAGGAGGGAGGAAGACTAGTGAGGAGAGTTTACAGGGAGGCAGATTTCAGATCAGTCATAGGATGGACTTGCCCACAGAAAGAGCTGTCCCAGAAAGACAAGATTCCACATGGGGAACTGAGTTCCCTCTCACTGAAAGTGCTCAAGGACATCAGAATCACAACCAGCTGGACTTGTGCAAGTAATTCCCTCACTGGGAGGCTGTGTAAGAGCTGGTCAGGGGAAGGGCTAGGAAGGGTGGTTTTAGGCATAAGGAACAGCATGTGCAAAAGCTGGAAGACCAAATGTTGGCCATGCAGAACTCCACATAAAGGGTCAGGTTTCATCCCAAGGGTGATGGAGATCCACTGAGGAGCTTCAAACAGGGTAGCGAAATGATGAGAGTTCTAGGAAAGTCATATCGGCTGCAGAGAGGTGAGTGGGTGGGAAGGAGAAAGCCTGAGGCAGGAAGGCCAGTCTAAGAGGCTGCTGGAGTAGTCTGGTTGAGGCTTTCTGAGCTAAGGGAGCATCTGTGAGGATGGAGAGAAGGGACAGGGGATAGACACCAAGAGGAGGTGGGCTCCAGGGGGCTGGGTGACCGACCAGTGGGCCAAGGGGTTGTAAGGAGACAGAGGACAAGGATGATACCTGGGACCAAAAGTTCACATGGGTAGATCATTGTGAACTGATTTTGATTTCAAAACAGGCATCGTTGGAAGGTAGTGAGAGGGAAGTAGGTGAGTTCTTTCTATAGGATAGAGTGCTAGCAGGTGATAATAAAAGTATTTTCCAATTGGAATGAGGCATGGGAACGAAACCACCAGAACAGCTCTGGCTGCCATCACAAAATACTATAGACAAGGAAGCTTAAATGACAGGAATTTATTTGCTCACGGTTCTGGAGGCTGGGAGTCGGAGATCAGGTGCTGGCAGGGCTGGTGTCTGGTGAGGTCTTTCTCTTGGCTTGCAGATGGCGCTTTCTTGCTGTGTCCTTGTGTGGCCTTTTCTCTGTGTGTGGATGCAGAGTGGGCCTGGGCACTGAAGGGTCAAGTCTGTTTACCATCTGGCATGGAAGTATTTTAATCTCTGACAACCTGGTAAGGCTTCAGTCGTGCAGACCCCAGGAATGCCAGCCCTGTGTGGGCTGCATGGAACAGCATCATGGAACACACGTAGCAAGTTGTGCCAAGGCACCAGGAGCAGGAAGTTTCACAACAACAACAGCAAAATCAATTGGGAGGTGGTGGTGTTGGGAGAGGCCCTTAACATACAGATTAAACAGATGCTTTTAAGAGTATTAGGACTCAGTGCATGGTCCATGGTTGCCTTTTTAGAGAGTAACTTGGTGATTTTTTTCCCCTTGGACTAAATATCTGTCTTGATGAGCATGAAGGGAGTAGCCGCATTGGACATCAAAGTCCTCATTACTAACCAGAGGGAGGCACTTCTCTCCTCTCTCCCTCTCTCATGAGCCCAACCTTATCTGGAGGGACCTCTGTCCCCAGAGCTGTAAAACAAGCTCTTTTTCTAAGCTAACGGTGCACAATAGTGTCAAATTATGTATAATGATTTTGTAATGTGAACTAATGCCACCAGGGACCTCTCGGAAAGTACCACTTTCATTAAACTTACCCAGCAACAGGGTCTGAATATGAATTTCGAGGTGGTGGAAAACTGCAAGGCACATTTATTTGAAGCACCTGCTGGTTGCTCTTCTATGCAAAGACCCAGCAGGCAGAAATCAACAGCTCTGGTGCGTCTGGGTTTCCCGGTGCCGCGGTGGGACCAGGCGAGAGTGATTTATTCCCTCCCGTTTCACCATCCGAGGACCTCAAGCCCTGCGAGATTCTTTGCCAGCAGATGTGGGCTCTGCAGGCCCCTCTGTGTCTCAGCCGTGCTCACGTCGCTGGGAGAGCTCTCCCGCCCTCCCGACGGATCAGACAGGGCACCTGGGCACGGCCTCGGAATTAATGAGACCTTCAATTACATTTATTTGCTTCAAGGAATTATATTCAGCACTGACCCCACGGAGCAGGCTTTTCTCACCTCCTTGGTGTTTCTTCAGAAGAAGTAGCTAATTATAAGAAAATCATACCCAGGAAGGACGAATGGAAGAGACCTCAGAAGAAAATAACAGGGAAATGCCACCTCTCCGGGCCCGTGCCTGGCCCACGCACCCCGCTCTGGAAGCCCGCCTTGCCTTCCCCGGGACCAGACAGAGCTAAACGCCACCTGTGTCTGGGCCACCGCCACCAAGAGCTGAGCGGGAAGACAATACCAATCAACACTAACTCATGCCATTTTTCCGACTCTGCTAATCTTAATTGAATCAATCTCCCAGCCTCTCTTGACAGTGAAAGATTGCTCAAATCTGGGAGGCCAGGCTGGACACGACTCCTGGAAGAAAAAAAAAAATCTGCCTTAATCATTAATTTGCCCATTCCCTCCCACTCAGCCCCATTCTTCACTGTCTTGCTGTGCACCCCCACGGCCTTCCTCTCTTAGCAATCACTCCTAAGTGTTCTTCCCAATACGCCCACGCGGCCCGAACCCGATTTGCTGGAAGAGGACACGGCCGAGCAGCCCCACCCTCCCTCTCATGGCTGCTGCTTCCTCTCTCCTTCTTTCTATGAAGTCCAGTTTGGCTTTAATTAAGTCCAATGAGGTCTCCGCTCTATTTGCTTGACACCTCGGTAAACAGGCTCAGAGCAGACTTTCCGCAGGAGCTGGAACTCCTGGGCAGCGGACTGGCCTTCCGTACATCACTGGAAAGAATGCTATCATCGTAGCACGGACCCCCAGCCTAGCGGGTGGATCATGAGATGAATGGAACTGCGGTATCCTTGACGTGTCTCGAAAGGAAAAGGACTTGCTTATGTCGTCTGGACTTAGGAATTTTCAGAAACTGCTCTTCTTCCAAATTATCCAGAGCTCCCAGGCTCTGGGTTTAACTGTGATTTTTGTCTTTCTTAAAATAGGTCCAATGGGTAGTGAGAAATGTACGTGGGGTGCGCAGAGTGAGTAGCGGGGAAACTCGTTGCCATTGCTATTGCTCTGGCTTGGACTATTGCAATAGCATGCTGACCGGTCTCCCAGCTTCTGTCCTTGCCTCCTAGCACTGTGTCCTCCACAGAGAGAGCGATGCCTTCAAAGCACAGGTCACATGGTGTGACTTCTCTGCTCAGACCTGCTTATGCTTGTCAAATCCTCCCCAGGGCTCACAAGGGTTGACAGGATTTGCACCCAAGTTGCCGCTCTGATCTCATCTCGAATTTCTCTCTCTCATTCCACTCCAGCCACCCTGGTCCCCCTGGTGTTCCCAAAAGATATCAGCCTTGTTCCCACCTCCAGCCTTCACGCTGGCTGCTCCCCTGCCTTCCGTGTTCCTGCTCTCTTGTCTACATGACTCTTTCCTGCACTTCTTTCAATTCTCTAAATAAATGCCACCTTAAGAGTTTTCCCTGGCCACCATGTCTAATAAAGCACCCCCAACACTCTATTTTACTCTATGTCATTTATTGTCTTCTGATCTATTATATGTTTATTTTCTGAGTTCCACCACTAGATTGTAAACACCATGAAAGGAAGTATCTGTCACATAGTAGATGCTCACTAAATATTTGTTTAATAAACGACAAGATTCACTGGGAACTCTTTAATAACTTGGGACTCTTGAAGACAAATTTTCACAATTCCAAAATTCGTAAGATGATCCTTGAAACATTTTGTACTGATCTCAAATCTCCAAATACCAACCACAAAGATGGGCAAAGTCCACAAAAGTCCTCCTCCAGTAATAACATATAATGAGCAGTGTTTAAAGCCAAGCTAGACACGGCAGTGGTCACACTGGACTTTCAATTCAACGTCATCCCTGATCAGGATTAAGAATCTTCTGCCAGATAGCATGTCTTTGTGGTTATTTGCGACCAAGTTCCCAACCCTAGGCGGGTTGCCTTTCACAGGTGAATTTATTGTAGCCTTGTGGTTTGTGCCCCGGGCCTTCCAGGCCAGCTCCCCCAAGGCTCCTCTACGTGTAAACGCCAGGTGGTAAAACAAATAAAACACACCATTCTTCTCCCCTGCCTCGCCGTAAATCGGTTCCAGCCTTACTCGTGGGGTTGGAGTCAAGTCTGATTTATGCACTTTATGAGATTTATAGTGCAGTCACTTAACATAAAAAATAAAACCTCTCAAACATGAGTTCTTACACATAAATTCCAGAGCTAGCAAATGTTTGGAAACTTTTTCTCCCCTAGGTGATGCTGTACATGCTTGTCTTATCGCAAGGACCATTCAGGGTGAGAAACTTCACTCCTGGAATTTCAGTCGAGAGGAACAGAGAGTGTTGAGCGTAACCAGCATCACGCTTCGTGCAGAGTTGGTACCAAGCGATGGCCGGTTGACGGTTGTTCAAACTGGGGTCTGAGCTGAGGGCGGTGAAGGGTAACTTCAGTTTGGCCTCCAAGGTGCCTCAGCCCTGCCTCAGGGGAGGAGGTGCAGGTTTTATGTGGAAATAGTTGGCATCATCAGAAGACATCGGACCTTCTCTGGTTGCCCCGGTGAAGTCGGTGGACAGAGGTGGGAGGCACTAGAAAGTTCTCTGCTTTAGAAGGAAGGAAATGTAGCTTTGAATGAGGTTTTCCTCTGCAAGACTCAGTTTCCTTACCTATAACATAAGGGAATAGAAGACAATCGCTGAAATTTCCTTCCGTGTCCTATTTTACGATTCTTTGCCCTGGGAGGGAAGGAACATGCCCCAATTTCTCTTTCTGTTTTCACAGGGTTTGGTACAAGGAACCATGCCAGTACGTTTATTAAATAGGATATTATTTTTTGCTCTGAAAGTTTGGGATGGGGAATGTTTTAAACTTTGAAGTTTCCTCATTGGCTCATGAAAATAAAAATAGTTATTTGATTCAGTGTGCACGTGCCGTTCGAGGAATACCTGAGGACTTTGGCCTCAGGAATGTTTACGCTGAAAAGTAAGTCTGTGCAACCCTTCCTTTGCCTGATATTTGGTAGTATTAATATTTATGTGATATTTGGCTATTAAAAAATTTTTATTTACTTCTTTAGGGCCAATAATTGTCATTTTAAAAACAGCTGGGTGTTTGGGTGTTTTCCACTAGTCAAGGAATGACAAATGTCACCATATGCACACTTGTATCAAATAGATATATATGTTTTCCTGTTTAGGTGACAGTTTTAGGATCCTTCTAAGCAGTGATAAAAAACTCGCAGTTATAATGTGTGATCGTTTTGCCTTTCATTATAATGCAGAATTTCTCCGTGCAAAATCAGGCCAAGATATAAGCGTAAACCCAGGGGCAAGATTCATTCATTATGCATGTACATTATTTCCCCCAAATATTGATAATACTTTTCATAATAATTATTTTACATATATTAGCTCTTACAGCAATATTAGTATTAAAGATACCTTTATTAATCTTGAATATTTTGCTGAATAATAAATCGACTCTCAGAGGCTTGAGTTAAAAGCTGCTCTTAGCTAGAATGCTGTAAATCAGTTGTTTTATGAATAAAATTGGCTTCCGTATTTTTTTCCTGGGGATTGGTTATTTAAATAATTTTCCTGTTTATTGAATGTGTATTTTTTTTTCTTTTTCTTTCTTTCTTTCATTTTTTCTTTTACTAGAGACAAGTCCTCCTGATACACAAGTCCTCCCTACCTCCCTCTCTTTCTGTTGGAGGAAAAATGCAAAATCGCATAAACCTTCTTCTAAACCTCCGTCTAAAAGGGCAAGTGTTTTGCATTATTTAGCAGACAATGGGCATGCTCTCATCCCAGTGGTGGCACCAGCTGAAGCTCTCTTGCAGCTGATGGATTCCATGGCAAAGAAATACACTCACAGGAAACCATCAGCGGTGGAATGTGAGATGCACCCTCTTGCATGGGAGCATTTAAACTTGGGAGGTAGGACCAGGTTCTCTCTTTCTTGGATCTACCACAACGAATTGACTGTGTTCTTTCTTCTTTCTCCAGTTTTCTTAAACTGAGCACACCCTCCCTCACCCCCTCGCCCCTACAACCTTTGCCTCCCTAGAACTGGAGGTGGCAGCAAGAAGAAAAGAATAACATTTATTGAGCATCTACGGTGCACTGGCCACATTTGTGGTTTTCATGTCTTGTCTCCAAGGCAGGTGTTATAACATTATCCTTATTTAAATGGGTACCAATGATCATAATGATCATAACACGTAGCATTTATTGAGAGTTCTGTGCTAGGCTTTCAAAGTATTAGCTCACCGAGTGCTCACCATTTTGCATGCGATGTGACACATGCCAACGTATCGCAGCCCCTCCCCTTCCCATGGTGTTCAGTCACTGCATCTTCTGATTGTGCCAAGAGAGCTTTTATCTTCTTAGGCTTTTGTAATCTCCTCCCGTGTAGAGGTCAAGGGCTGGTCCACTTGTGTCCACTCTGATTGACGCTAGGGTCTGCCTGGAGTGAGGCTGAGTCTGAGCAACATCTCCATAGACGGGCGATGCCTTCCGTGGACACGGGAGGAGGGAGGACTTGGCAGCGAGCGCACTGGGTATTTGCTGACCCAAGCTGGATTGCGTAACGGTTGGATGGCCTGCCTTCTGAAGAATTCCATGTCGGGGACTTGGAATTATTGGTCTCACATTCCAAAGGGCCAGAGAAGGTGTGATTTTTCCAAAGTCATACAGGACAGAAAAGAGAAGAGTAGAATACTGGCTCCTCAGATGCCCTGGAGTTGCTTTTCTAAGAACCATCTCCTCATTGCCCTGGGAGGGAGAAAGAAGGCCGGCTCCATCGAGAGCTTCTGCCTGGCTGAAACGACCTGATTTATTGCATGTGCTTGTTCTGCCTGTTCTCTCTGCTGGGATGTTGACCTCATGAGAGCAGGAGCTTGGTCTGACCTGTCTACTGCTTTATACTGACACCTAGAGCTATACCTGGCATTCAGTAAATGTTTGTTGAATGAATAAATGAAAGAATGAATCAATGTATAAATGAGTGGTTCTAATGATTTTTCCAGGACTTACACTCTCCTTTGAGAGATTCCCACTACTCTTGTCTAAGGTTCATCCTTCCCAAACTCCATCCTTTGGATTCGACCACTCTATGGGGTTCTGTATGGGTTTATTTCTCAATTCATCTAGTATCTTCCAGCTTTGCCATTAAATCATGACCCAAGTCTTCCTTGGGAGCAATCCAAGGCACAGAAACGTATTCCTGAAGTCATTTGTATTCCTAAATATGGCCTCCTCAGCTCCCACAGCTAGGGGCAGCCTGGGTTAGGTTTTAGACATGCATATTATTATGTAAATGTACTTGAATTGAATATAATTTCCTTAAAATATTTTCCAATGGAAAATAGATCTCCTTGCAGGAGGAACCTAGCCAGGCAGCACCTGAAGAAAGCCTCATTGTTTGCAGGAAGCATGCATGAGACATTTCAACAAGCTATTTTTAGAATTAATGATGATAATAACAAAATAGCTAGAATTTATTGAATACTTGCTGGGTGCCAAGCACTGAACTCATCACATTAAAAATGTTTCCTCATTGAAGCTTCTCAATAACCGTAGAGTACTTACAACGATCATGCCCAGGTTACAGATGAGTAAACTGAGGCATGGAGGTGGTTTGAAACGTGCCCCAAGGCAGAGGGAGCTGGACTACCCCGGTTCCCTGTTTAACCTCTGCTATCCTGGCTCCGGGCACTTTGAGTCATCTTCAAAGGCATCTCAGAGAAAATGGGAAAGCAATTCTGCAGCATTAAGAAGAAAATATGCAATACCTAACTCCTCTTCATACCTTTTGTTCCATTATTGCAGCTGGCTCCAGTGCCTCTCTCAGGGATAAACTCGAGGAAGCCAGTTATTTCTGGTTAACACATCGTGTGGTATAAATCAGAATATACCCTAACTCCAGCACAACACACACAATCGGCCCCACTTGGTTGTCTAAATGGAAATTATATTTGCATCAAACAACCAAGTGTGTTGTTCTCTCCGCAGAGTCCCCGGAGGAGAGATTCCTGGAGGGTTCTGCCTCTTTCTTTAAAAGGACATTTGAAATCCCACGCACACATGCGTCCCATAGACTTTTTCTCCACATGACAAATCCAGTCCCCTGTGACCTCTCTTTAGTGTGACGGGGATGCAGGAACGGAGCCTGCAGCTTCGGCCGACCCCAAACATTTAGCTACATTAATCACAGAGCGTTTTCAGACTTTGAGCATCCGGAATGAAAGACACTTTCTTGGGGAGACATTGATCAAACAGTCTACAGGTATCTGTACATCGAGGGACATTAATCATTTCTGCATTATCTCCCCCACCAGTAGAATATGTAAATGTGATTCCTGTCAATGATAAGAGGAAGTGAAATTATTCTTAGAGATTGGTCCATCTGGAGCTGTTGATACAATCTTACCTAAGACAATAGGTTGTAAAGATAAATTTTTTAGCATTACTGATCCAGCGTTGCCAATACCCGTGGAGAACGGAGAAATTTAAAACCAAACGAAGAGCGTACAGTCGGAGGAAAGAGGGAAACAAGTCCCAGTTTTGCTTTAGTTACTGTAATATTATTTGGCAATCTAGCAA
The DNA here is from genome assembly GCA_963575035.1 of Avahi laniger. Classification (NCBI taxonomy): domain Eukaryota; kingdom Metazoa; phylum Chordata; class Mammalia; order Primates; family Indriidae; genus Avahi; species Avahi laniger. The sequence continues at coordinate 58,200 of CAUYSK010120054.1, forward strand.
GAAGGATGCTTTCTGCGTAATGAAGAAGGGTGTTTTTGGAAGGGTCTTGCTAGGCATTTGGAGAATGTATTTTGGAAGGGTTCATGTCTGGCCAGAGGTTTAACTCTTAACATAAACAAGACAAAGGCCTTAAGCCCCAGAAAGGAATATATGTTATTTCTGCAGATGGGAAGTCCAGGAGTTCCACCTTCACAAGAGGAGTCTCCCTAGACTCTTCTGGCCCATGAACTGCCCTTTATAGAGTTGACAAAAAGTATTCAATATAGTGAGGAACAGGAGGAAATGGAGAGAGCTCTCCGCTGAACAAGGAGACCCAGGGTTCTAATCCCAATCATGCAACTCAGTAACTTTGCAACACTGGGAAAATTCCTCCCTCTCTCTGCCTCATTTCTTGCATATACGAAATGAAATGGGTTGGACAAGATGTTCTCTCCCTCTGGGTAGAATGATAGGCCTTCCCACCATCTCCCTCTTCCCTGTCGAGGTTGAGAAAGTTAACAAGTTCGGTAGACGGCCTTGGGATGCCGACTGAGGGAAGTCTCCTGCTTTACCCGTTGCGTGGCCACCGCGCCCAGACACTTAGGGCTGGTCAACGTTGGTGACCTGGTGGGATGCCCTGTTATGAAAGAGGCCTCTGGAGAGAGGACACAGATACACTTGAATGACGTTGTTTTAACAGCATTTATATTACTCAGAAATCATGGAAAGCAGAAGGGCATCTTGGACAGCTGTTCGTTTTTTAAGTGCGAATGCTAAGCACGTTTTGCTAAAAGGTCCAAAATTCAATGTTGCTCTGGAAAATTATTGAAAATCGATGGTGAGAGTGAGTGGGCAGGCTCTCCCCCACACTCCAGCTGAGTTGTTTTCCCCTCCTTTCACATTTATATATAAGAAAGGTGAAGAATTTTAAATTGTTATCTTTCAGCTCCAGGTAGGAGAGGGATACGAAAGGAGTTCGATGGGCGGGAGAAGACTCTCTTAGCAATTAGTGGTGGACTAGCAGGAGTCAGTTATTGAGGGATGTGAGACTCTCCCTTTGCAGACCTTTAAGAAAAGGGCTAAGTGACGACTCGCTTAGAAAGAAGGAACAAGGTAATTTCCTTCTGTGATGTCAGCTTCCAAAAGGTCAGGGATGTTTTTTTTCCCCCAAATCCTTAGCTTTCTTCAAATAATCCATTCTGAATCTGACATCCACAAATTGGCCTAAATGTTCCTTGAACTTTATGGGGTAATGAGTTCCTCAACTTTCTTGTGCCCTTGTGAAGGTTAAACGATGTCCCTGACGCTCTCTGGACTGTCTGCTTAGTGTTTCGGGATGTGGTAATCACCTCTTCCGCTAAGCTGTGTCCCCTCATCTTCCTCTTTCCAGAATTAGATGACTTCATTTTGAAAGCTTATTCTCATATAAAATGATTCTATTATTTGTTGGTAACCTTAATTTCTTTCTTTCTTTTTTTTTAGTTTGTTACACTTACCCCATTGTTTAGTAGCAGGATTATTGGGTGAAAACACTACAAAGTATAACAGTAAGATTATACTTTCTGGTCACTCATTAGACCAGATTCACCAGATATGTTCTGAAGAACTAGTTGGTTAAGGCTCTCATAGGCATTTCTTGAAGAAAAGATTTTTGTTTGGGAAATTCTAGGTTAGAGAGCTAAGTGGTTCTAAATGGAATGCAGATCTTTTTAATGCTTTTAACGTGCTAGTGAGCGCTGGGACTCTCAAAGAAGGAGGTGGTAGTTCTTAGCATCTCCTGCATTTATTTATTTGACCATAGAGTCCTCTTTTCTCAGCACACCTCCTGCGACGAGGGTCCACAGAGCCCACGTGGGGGGAAAGGCTAAGTCAAGGGCCACAGCCCTAGGATGTGTCAGAGTTTACCTGATGCAGTATTCGAGAGGGAGAATAGATTACCATAGTTTTGTATCTTATGAGTTTAAGAATTCATAATAACTTGTGAAATTTACTTATTAAAAAGATCCCTTGTAGAGATACTCTTCTATTCTACTAGTAGGATTAAATATTGGTATAGCCTTTCTGGAAGTTGTTTTCACAGTGCTTGTGAAAAATGTAAAAAATGTTAATAGTTAGTAAATAGCGATTCCTTTTCTAAGAATTTATCCTAAATCAGTAATTATAAAATTGCACTGAGATTTAATTTTGATGATATTTATTCCAATATTGCTTATAGGGCTGATATTCAGAATATTTAATGACTGGTATGGCCAGGGCACCGACCAATCAGAGCAGATGCCTCCTACAGGGTGTTGGTGTGGTTGGACTCATGCACAGCAATGAAGTTTCAGCCCTGATCCTTTACAGCAAAGATGAAAATTGAAAAAAAATTCCCATGATGGGGAATAGTTATATAAATTATAAATTGTGATACATCTATATAATGGAATATTTCCATTAAAAGTAATATTATTGAAGACTATTCAATAGCATAAGTATTCTTGCAATGTTAAATGTGAAAAACAGGTTAAAACTGTGTATAGATAATGATTCTGTTTTGAAAATAAAATATATACACATGGAGTAAAGATTGGGAAGATACACACTCAAATATTAACATTGGTTATCTTTGAGTGGTAGGATTTCAGGTAATTTTGTTTTCTTCGTTTTATTAGTCCGTATTCTCCAGATGAGGGGTCAGCAAACTATGGATTGTAAGCCAAATCTGGACTACCATCTGTTTTTATAAATAAAGTTTTATTAGAACACAGCCAGGCCTTTTCATTTATGTATTGTCTATGGCTACTTTTACACAACACCAGCAGAATTGAGTAAGTGCGACAGAGACCACATGGCCCACTAAACCTAAAATATTTGCTGTCTCACTCTTTAAAGAAAAAATTTGCTGACTCCTGGTTTAGATTATATACAATGAACACTTTTGCTTTTGTAATAGAAAAGCTTAACACTAAAACAGAAAACAATAAACTATGGGGCTTAAATATCAAAACTTCCTTTTTAAAGATGAAAAAAATATAAAGAAAACCCTCAAACATTTAGCGATATTTATTTCCAATATTCTTACCTCTCTGAAAAGTTTCAAAGGGAGACTGTAACAGAAATCTAACAACCTACTAGATGCCATCTGAGATGGCAATCACAACACAGAATGTGTAGATGAAAGCATTGAGGTTTTCAGACAAGAATGAGTTTTAACTGAAACACCAATGAAATGTCTCTCCCCTGTTCACCATTCTTTCCTTCTCCCATTTCCCAATGACTTCCAAGAAAATCACAATAGCGCATCTGCTATAGACTGAATGTGCTCCCCCAAAATTTGTATGTTGAGCTCCTAACCCTCCATGTGATGATATTTTGAGCGGGGGCCTTTGGGGGATGAATGAGATTAGTGTCCTTATAAAAGAGGCCCCAGAGAGTTTCCTCCCTTTTTCTGCCATGTGAAAACACAGCAAAAAAAAACAGCCTTCTATGAACAAGGCAGTGAGCCCTCACCAGACACCAAATCTGCTGATGCCTTGATCTTGGACTTCCCAGCTTCCAGAACTGTAAAAAATAGATGTTTGTTTTGTAAGCCACCCAGTTTGGTATTTTGTTATAGCAGCCTGAACGGACCAAAACGGAATGTTGAGAATGTTGAATTGTTGATCTCCTCTCCTGCTCCTTAAATTCCAGCTGCCTGCCATCTGACCATCCCTCCATTTTTTTCTACTCTCACCCTTCAAGAGATCAGAGATTCTTCTCTGGAGAATAGGAATGTTCTCCAAGGAAAGATCAATAGACATTTACTTATAGGGGCTTCCCAAAGCAAAATGTGGCATCTGACTAATCATCATAACACACAGGACTTCCCATTTGCTTTTTGGAACCTCTCTATTAAATATAAACAGACAGCCAATGATCCTCAGATATTTGAGAAGTCTTCAACATGAATAAACAAAGACAACTCCCCCTCACCAAAAAAATGAAGGCATGTAAATAAAGATAATACAGGAACCAGAATAAATTTTTAAAAATCTGTAATATTTTCTGAGTGATAAGGGAATATATTATACCTATGAAAAAGGAATGTAAAAATCAACAACACTGTAACAAGAAAAAGTTCTTGGAAACTGCAAATATGATAGCAAAAGAAAAAAAATAGAGTTGGAAGATAAAGTTGAGAAATCTTTCAAAAGATCAAGCGGAAAAAAATAAAAAAAGAACAGAAGGTGACTATCAGGAGGAAAAGAGTTTTTAAAAATAGAGGCCAGACCTATGTGTTCTTTTTCTTACTATCAGGAAGCTGAACAAGAATGAACACAGAAAATAAATACAAAGAAATTATCCAAGAAAAATTCAAAAAACTACCCAGAAGTTTTCAAATTAAATGACCCACTGGCTTTTCAGTGTAATATATGAAAAAAAAAATTTTATGCAAGTCTCATAATGATGAAATTTCAGAATGGAAAAGATTAAGAGAAGATATTAAAAGCTTTCAGAAAGAAAAAAATGTCATACTTCAAGATCGGGGGTAAGAATTACATGAGACTTCTCAACTGCAATAGTGGAAATTAGAAGACAATGGAGAACCCTGAGAAAACCCTGAGAAAAGATTTTCCTAATCTTAGAATTGTATAACCAGCAAAATTTTTATTCAAGTTAAAACCAAAACAAAACAACTCGAGTGAAAAGTTAGATAAAATTAACTCCCAGGCAGCTACTGAAAAATTTATTTTAGCAAATGAGGGTTACATTAGTCAGGTTGGGCTTCCACAACAAAATATCATAGACTGGATGGCTTCAACAACAGAAATCCATTTTCTCACAAGTCTGGAGCATAGAAGTCCCAAATCAAAGTCCGGCAGGGATGGTTTCTGGTGAGGGCTCTCTCTCTGGCTTGCAGAAGGCCGCCTCCTTGCTACGTCCTCACATGGTGGAGGCAACGTGTTTTAGCGTCTCTTCCTTTTCTTATAACGACACCAGCACCATCAGATTAGGGCCCCGCCCTGATGACTTAATTTCATCTTTCTCGTCTCATCACAAGCCTTATCTCCAAATACAGTCATCTTGGGAGTTAGGGATTCAACATATTAATTTTGGGGGAGATCAGAACATTCATTCTATAATAAGAGTGTGAACCAAAAAAGAGAAAGAGAAGAAATCCAGGAAACCAGAGAAAGAGGCCAAGGGAAGGCTCAGGAACACAGCTTTGTAGCAGGGCTGGAGGGCACCCAGCCTGGCCTAGGCCCTAAGAATGGAGGCTCCAGGAGGAAGGTGTCCAGGAAAATCCGTGAGTGAGAATGAAAACTTGTACTGAGAGGCTGCTGGTGCCGGGCGGAGGCACAGTGTGGGAAAGAAGGAATATTTAGCATTGGGTATAGAAGACTAAGTAAATGAAAACTGTGACGATGATTTATTCCAGGCCAAAAAAAAAAAATGTACAGGAAAAGATACTAAATCATAGCACATGACTTAGTTCTTCATGGAAAAATAATTTCATAATTCAAAATAATGTGACTATTGACTTAATGAAAGATTATAGCATGCCTCAGATCATACCACTTCCCGGCCCCAAATCTCTGTACAGCTTTTCAGTGCCCTCAGAATAGAATCCAGACTCCTCCCATGACTCCCAACACCCTTGGTGACTTTGGCTCTTCCGTCTTCCTCATTCGGCCATCTCTGGCCACGCAGGCCTCCATCAGTTCCTCGCAAAACATTGCCAAGCTCTTGTGACTATACGTGCTGTTCCCTCTCTCTGGAATATGTGTTCCTACTTTCTTCCACAGATAATTCTCTCTCTGCCTTTAGGCGTCACTGCAAATGTCACCCCCTCAGAGGAGGCTCCTGACGCCATATTTCTCTAGTTCCGTCTCTTGCTGGTTTCTTTCATAACTCTCATCCTAATGAATAATTTTTGGGTATTTATAAAGAAAAAATCTCTTCCTTACCCTTACCTCTTTCTTCACCTGAGCACCTTGACAAGTTGCAAGCACCTGCCCTCTACAGTGGGATCAAGTTGTATCTTAGCTGGGCCATGGCGCCATCTTTTTCCACCCCCATCGCACGTCCACGGAGACCAGCCTCCGTCTTTCGGTCTGGTATTCATGGTCAGCCCAGAGCACTGGGCACAGGAAGCCTTAGTTTCTCCCTGCAAGACCCCAGCCTGCCATCCTCCTGGGAGATGAGAAGAGTTAAGCTTCTGTGGAGGCCCCCTGTATGGGGCTGACGGGCTTCAGAATCTAACTGCCCCAGCACTTCCTAGTTGAGTAACCTTTTTGAGCCTTGATCATTTCTTCTGTAAAATGGACAAAAAATCAGACTTGCCTCCCTGGGTTGTTCTTAGGATCAAATGAGATAACAGGTATAAACCACTTAATGCACAATCTGGTTGGTAGAGCTTGCTAAATGTTTATTGTGATTATTAGAACTACTATTGGGGAAGAACATGCTGGAAACACGGCTCTTCAGTGTTGGCCAGTCTAGGAAGGACAGGGAAAGTGGAGACGAAATAATTGGGCATTTACGGAGCCAGACCTTGTGTGTTCCATGTACTTTCCTGTGGCACCGTTGCTGACCCCATTTTATAGACGAGGAAACAGCCTCAGGAAGGGAAAATCACTTGTGCAGCCAGGAGCTGGTAGAGGCGGGTGGGGAGCTGGGTTTTCTGACTCCAGGGGCTCTCGTTCCAGGCTCTGAGAGGTGGGGGTCCTGAGGGCTTCCCCCTCTGTCCCTTCTCACCCCTCCAGTGCTGGTTCTCCTCCACTCAGCCCTCCGGAGCCAAGTTGGGGAACTCTCAGGCCAAAGGCGGGAAGTTAGATCATCAGCCATCTTTTAAGGGGATAATTAGCTGACTGTGAAAACAGCTTCTTTAACCACAGCAATTTGCCCCACCAGGAGAGAGGGGAAGTCAGTGTTTTTATTATAAACGGAATCATAGAGGGATTTAAGGCTTAATAGTGTTTGGTTTGGTTTTGTTTTTTAAAGGCCTGAGGTAGAACTTGGCATCTACTGCCGCAGTCCAGAAGAAAGGAAGTTTATTTTCTGGGTCAGATTAAAAGACTTTGGCTTTATTGATTTTTATTTTCATGGAAGAGGCTGCTTTTTGCTGAATCTCCAAGATTCCTTCTCCTGCTCTTATCCAGGCCTTTGGCTGATTTTCTAGCCAAGTGATGGGCAGGTAGTTTTTGGGTTAAGGGTAACAGGGAAGATAGGTAGAGAGAGATAGAGGCAGAGAGAGAGACAGACAGACAGACAGACTTGTGAGGGAGCTCTAGGGTCTTGGGACCTAGTGGGAACAGGATGATGTCTAAGGGGAGTGTTCAGAGGCCACTTACTGCTTGTATGACCTTGGCCAAGTTACATAACCTCTCTGAGTCTGGTTTTCACATCTGTACAACGAGAGGAGGACCTGTGACTTGTCCAGGGAACAAGTCTATCCAGCACAGTGTCATGGTTTAGGGCGTGGGAAACCCAGCTTTGAACCCTGGCTCTAGCCTTTACTTGCTGTTTGGGCAGGTGAATGAAGCCCTGTATCCTTGCCTGTAAAATGGGAATGATATTATTAAGGTTGCTGTGAGAGTCAAATGGAAAGAGTGCTTAAAATAATGCCTGGCACATAATAAGTGCTCAAGAAACACCAGTAATTTTATATTATTATTACTGTTGGCATTGTTAATATGGTCTGTCTGGTTTCTGTAGGAGAGAAGTAGATAATAAAGTTGAATTTAGGTTCATATTATGGAAAGATTTAAAGGTCAAGCTAAGAAATTTAGATTCAAAGAATTGACTTTTGAGTTAAAGAGACCTGAGGCCATTTCATTCAACCCAAGTGACAGATGGAAAACCAAGGTCTCAGGCAGAGAATATAGCTTGTTCAAGGTGGCTGATCTGTAACCAAGAAGGGGCGCCTTTCAAGATCAGCAGACCATCAGTGGGAAGGCTTCCCTGCAAGAATCTCCTAGATTATGGCCCTATTATTAGTACCTAGAATCCTTCCCAAAGGACCTGGATTAAGGTACCTTTCACATTCATATGTAAACACAGTAAGCCCATGTAGGACTATTCACACTTTAGTATGAATTAGTTTTTCAGAAGATTTCCGAGAGCAGGGTCCTGCTGGGTAGGTCAAGGGGCATATACATTGTGATCCCGGGTCAGGAGGAGCCTAGAGCCCATCTCAATCATCTCCAGTGTGGTTGGGGGTAGGGCAGCTGAGAAGCCAGAGGGCAAGCTGAGGACCCCTCCCCTTCCCCAGGGATACCAAATACATGTCTTTTTGTGGTTTAGCCAAGACTTTTATAGTTTGGAACCTATTCAGTATTGGGCAGAGATTTATCATCCTTCCTGATCATTCAGAACTGAAAAATGCTCAAAAAATGTGGTCAGTGACACGTTAACCTCAGAGCCCCATTTGCAAATAGGCCTATTGCACTGGGTTAAACCATTTCCTCAACCCACAGCATCTCTGGGGTATATTATTATTGCATTCATTTGTTCAGATTTGCCTCCAACCGGAAAGGACTTTGGACAATTGATGAGCATGAGTTAAATAAAACAAGATGGTCTCCCTACCATCCTCCCCATCTTTACCTTAAGGAGCAAAGGAAGGGAAAAAGTGAGGGTAGGGTAGAATGTCCTGTAAGACTGAGGCTGAAAAGTGTAGTCTATTGATTCACGCAGCTTGTCTAACAGTGGGCTACATCTGACTGGATCCCATGGCCAACTTCTGCCTTTCTGGAAGTGTGGATGAAACCTGCTTCTTCAATCAATCCTCTAAACACCATCAGTGCTATTACTCCTAATGAAGAGACAGCTGAGATAGAGGGTTATAGTTCCCTGGATCAACTGCACCGTGATCATGGAACTTCCTCCTCCTAAAAGGAGGCTGCCTCCCAGTGGGCTGTGTCTTCAGATCATTGGTTTATTCATTCTGTGCATATTTATAGATGCCTGCTGTGTGTCTGCGCTTGTCTGGGCTTTGGGAATGTGGGGGTTAACAGAACAGTCCCAGGTCCTCACCGTGCAGAGCTTCCCCTCTATTGTGTGTATTTGCACAGTATCTGGTAAAAGTTAAATGCCAAGAAGTTCTTCAGAACCTCAGCCTCTGTGAGTGCAACAGAGGTGCTTTGGAGAGAGACTGCTTCAGTCAGGGGCCGGGCAGGGACACAAAAAAGGATTCGGGTATTTTCAACAGAGGGAATTGAATACAGGGGATTGCTCACAGGTAGAGGAAGAGCTGAGATGCCAAGCAGGGGACAGTGAAGACACTCAGAGATTAGCATAATAGGAGCCGGATGCAGCCACCACTCCCATCCCTCCAGGGGATAAAGGGTCAAGGCTGTGTCCCCAGAGCTCAGGGACCAGGGTTATCAGTCGAAGCCGCAGCCATGCCAAGCTGTTTGGAGGGGTCCTGAGCCACAGAAGAGATGCAATTTGTCCTGAAAGCCACCCGAGGCTGAGAGAACACTGGGAAAAATACCTTGTCTTTTCCCTTCTTCACCCTCCCAAAGCCCACCATGGCCTCCTAACAGCCGACTCTACCTGGAAGCCGGCTCTTACAGGAGTCCGAGATCCACAGACAGTCTGCAGGGTCGGCCCCTCTTCTTCCCCACTGTGGGACAGAGCAGGAGAATGAACAATAGATCTGTTTACACAGCAGGTCACTGGCCATGGAAAGAAGCCCTGGACAAAATTTTACGTGACCACCCAGAATTTAAACTCAACTGAAAGGTCAGGGAGAACAGCAGCATTCGGTGCCAGGTTCTCCTGGGATAATAATAAAATAATAACAACGACAACAACAACCACTGCCATGGAATGCCCTCTCTGTTGAATCCTTTCCCACCTGCGAATATGCATGTATATGTATGTGTACACACTTACTCAAAGACACGGATGCTGTCATGGGGCCATTTTATAGATGAGGAAGCTGAGGCTGAGGAAGGGTAATTCACTTGTCCAAGGTCACAGAGTGAACAAGAAGCTGGAGCAGAATTTGAATTACAGTCTGTCTGATGTCCAGGCCTGTGTCCTCAACCACTGAGCCCTGCACTTCCAAGTTTCCTTGGACAATAAGCTCTCCAGCTAAGCCAGCCCCTGGGTGTGGGGAATCCTTGGGAGGAAAAGGCAGGTCTCGCAGGACTCAGGGATCAGACCTAGAAGAAGAGCCTCCTCTGGACACCCGTTCCCCCAGCCACACAAACCACGTAGTGTGTGAACATCTGGGCTGGCTAAAGGCCTGGGGAACGGGCCAACGGGCTATTGGCAAGACCTCAGCCCTGGTGCCCAGAGGGCAAGAGCCAGTGATTCAAAGGGCAATGTGTGCTGGTTTCAAGGCGTGTAGTGGGTGGCCCAGGTGGGTCAGATGGAGTTGGCCGGACCTGGGATCTTCCTGGCTGGCCTCCCTGTGGGGCCTCCAGATGTTGCTCTGAGGCTACCTGGTATCTGCAAGGTACCTGGCATTGGAGGGCTGAGAATGGCTGCTCTCTGTGCCCTTGGAGCTCGGGGCAACCCCCCAGGGCTGCGGATCATCTGTACAAGGAAGGGGCTGGGAAGAGGCAGACATCATCCGCCTGCAACAGTTTAGGCTCTTCTTTGAGAACATGTCTCCTGGCCTTACCTGGCAGTCTCCAAAAATTCCTAGATGCTGGTATAAGCTATGTTTGCTTGAGAATGTCCAATTCTCCAAAAAAGAAAAGTCGAATAAAGGTGGGGAGCTGGGGGGCTGGGGGAATTTGGGGAGTTTGCTTCGAGTGCTGTGCCACCGAGTTTTCGATGTGGCTTTCTCACTTTGTAGCAGCCGGGCGTCCGTATGTTGCAGTGCTCGCAGCCTGGGACCCTGGCTTTATCGCTCCCTAATCTCAGTTTAATTGCTGTGGTCAATTTACCCTGCACGTAATAACCCACAGCTTGGTATGTTGTTTAATATAGTTGACACACACTTCGCTTTAAATGTCAGCACTGGCTGGGCCTGGGGACTTGGCAGGCTCCCTGGGAGGGATGGCAGAGGAGCAGCGTCATCTGTTCGGCGTCTGGGATGCTGGCATTTTGGCTGCAACTTTTCTTGGCTTGAAGGCTCGGCCGCTGCCCAGCGCTGAGCCATTGGATGGGAATGGCCATCTCCTGCCTGTGTCTGAGGCCCACTCCGTCTGGGTCTGCTTCCCTCTTGCTGCCTCCTGCCGAGGGGCCCCTGGAGAAGGGGTGTTCGTAAGCTGAGAAGCTTGGGAAGCGTGTTGAGTCCAGGTACGAAGGGGAGTCCTGCAGCCCCAGGGCTATGTGTGGGCCCATCCTGAGTGTGTATTTGCAACCAAGGTCCTAGGGACAGTTGCTGGGTAAATGTCACACTCTGGTTGTGGGATTGTAAGTGACGTCAATGATGGCAGCTATGCTGTGATCCTCTGCCCACCACCCTCCCACGGGTAGACTCAACCAGCACGCTGGATGCATTTGTGTCACCTGCTTAAATTCGATTCCTTCTGCCTCTGATGGACTAAGCGATTGGAGTAGATGCCTATCAAGGTGGCCTCCCGGCTCACTGTCACTACTCACCACAACTTTCCATGGAAACTACCCTTTAATCTACAGGCAAAGGCACCCAGAAGCGTTGTTTGCATTGGGTGCTCTGGTCCCCCTGGTAGGATCCCTGACCAAAGCTGGCCCAATCACCTTCTCTCTCCTGGAGATTGGGGATTCAGGATGAAGAGACGATATGACCGTGTTTGTGGGTGGCCAGAATAGTAACTCATAGACTCGGGAGCCATATTTTGCCACATGGACCAGATGCGAGAGGAAGAGAGAGAGCTACTTGCAAAGGCTCTCTAGTTCCTGGTTCCAGACCCTCCCAGAGGAGGAGCATTTTCCTGTCTTTGGCGTCTCTGAGACACTCTGGAGCCTTGTGATAAATTCCTCCTTTTAACTGAAGCAGTCTGGGTTGGATGGTCTGCCTCAAACAATGAGGGAGTGCTCTGCACGGAGCTGGCTGGGGGAAGGCCGATCCTATTATTAAGTTGTACTTGGTGTATGGTTTTTTTGAGGAATGTAAGCTTCTTGGGTGGGTGTCTGTCGAGGGTTACACCGGCTTTGGGTGGGGGAAATTTGCTCCTGGGTGTGGAGTGTGCACTGAGCTTCTCCTTCTACACTTGACATTCAGGGTACAGCAGGAATCTGGGGTCTGCGCCCCAGACCACAGCCTCTGGTCTGGTTCCGTCCAGGTGGCGAAAGCCCCGTCCAACCTGTTTTGGAAATCCGGGCTCATCGCGGAGCGGCTGAGAGTCAGTGTGGGAACCTCCTCTCCATGGACCTTTCCCCCTCCGCCTCGGCCCCTGTGTGCCGTCAGCCTGACCCTCTGCACCCTGAGACAACTTGGCCTTTGGGTGTGGCCAGCGCGGCGTCTTGGCCCGTGGTACATCCAGGGGCCCAAGAAAACGTCTTAATGTTAATTTCTTTGAAAATCAGAAGAAAAAAATCATAAATATATCATAGTGAATCCAGCCTGGATTCTATTTGTCTTTACACCAATACAGTTGGAAAATATGTTTTAATTTATTTTTTATGGAGGAAGGGGCTTGCAGGGCAAAAGTGCTCGAGGCCCACGAACAATGCCGTAACGTGGCCCTGTCTACGGCCCCCCACTCCTAGACACAGATGAGGGTGTCAGCTTCCTGGGAACCTTAGGTGGAGTCCGGCACCAGAGCAAGTAGATGTTTAGATGTGACCTGGATTGTTTCTATAGGGTGTGCCACGTCTCGTGCTGCTCTGGGTGGGGGCAGTGCGGGTGGGGACTGATCTGCCGACCTGGGGTTGTTCCTCTACCTGCTTGGAGTGAGCTCAAAGTTCAGCCAAGCAGAGGCAGCAGCGCAGCATTGCCCAAAGACCCTGTAACCTGGAGGGACATTCTTAACCTGTGAACATCAGCCCATACAGACCATCAGGCACTGGAACCCCGTCCTGACCTCTTGCGGGCAGGAACCAGGCAGCACCCAGCTTCCCCTGCTTCCCAGAAGCCACAGAACACCCTGAGGCCCAAACAAAGTATCCTGGCTGCATGCCACATGGGGACTTTTGGGTGGTACATAAAATAAACTTTCTCTTTTTATTCCATATTTAGGCATGCAAACAAACATATTACAGTTTACATACCAAATTTCCTAAGTATTCCTGCTAGAGTAAGGTCTAAACATTTTTCCAAGTGAGTTGATTTAAAGAAAAATGTGAAAATAATAGTATAGCAGACATCTGGGTAAAACAAGAAACAAAAGAAAAGAACAAGTGAAACCAACTTTTAAATACTGATGTGTGAGAGAGAGAGAGAGCTGTAGATCTTCAATTGGAATCTTTAGGTCTGAATTATTTTAGGAGCCGTATGGCCTTGTGTAGGATTCTTCGGCTCTTGGACTCAGTTTGCTCATCTGTAGAATGGGGAGGATTGTTGTGAAGATTCACAGAAGATAACAGTATGTGCGCGGACACAGTGCCAAGCTCTGTATGGATTCACACCGAAGTGGGGCAGGGACCCCCTCCAAGTGTCTCTCACTGCGAGCTCTCAGGCAGGGAGTGGGTAAGACGTTTTTTGGACGGGAAAGACTGCGGAAGGGTTGGGCTTAGAACTTGGAGTTCTCTGTGCTTAATTCGGCTCAGGACCCACCCAGACTGCTGGGTCTCACAAGTATCATTAATAACAGGGTACAAATCTGTTTCATTGAACATGAGTCTTAATTAAATTGCCAAAATTACCTGTAACATTGTTCCTTCACAGCCGTGCCCTTTCCTGGGGCTGGTGCCCGTTCTTTGGGGATCACTGGGTCCCAGGGAGCCCGGCCCTTACAGGGCAGACTGTCCACGGACCTGAGAGCCCAGCACACGGCCTCGGAGAGGCAGCGAGGGGCTGGAGCTGGGAACCCACCCTTTGGGTGCCAAGACCTCCCAACTTGGTCTTCCCAGGAGGGTCCTACCCACTTGGCCCAGCCAGGCCAGTTTCTCCCCGAAGAAGGCTTCCCTGATTAAAAATGTTGGCGAAGTCTTAATTTTCCTGGAATCACCTCAGATCCTGGAAGGCAGGGCCATGCCTGGTGTTTCTATTATAAGCCTCAACCGCAGAGCGGGTACAGCTCAGCCAGGGGGACCACTCAGCATCGCTGAGGGTTTACAGTGACCAGAGGGGACAGGAAGCATGAAATGCACCCTGAGGAAGTGGTGACTACCACAGGCCATGTGTTGTTGCCTCAAGTGACCTTATCTCCATTGACGAACATCAGACAATTAAAGTGGCCAAAAGAAAGAAAAGAGGAAAGAAAACTCAGACTCACCAGTTATCAGGGAAATGCAAATTAGAAGCAAAATGACGCGCATTTGCTCATCCATCAGATTGCAAATCATTTTGGAGTTTAATAATTTCAATATAGTGTAATATGGGAAAATGAACATTTGTTTTTATTCCAGTGGAAGTATAACTTGGTTGAGAGAATTTGGCAGGATTTACTAAAATTTAAAATGTGCATGGGTGTGTCCCTTAACCAAACAATGCCACCTCTAGTTGTCTACTCCAGGAAAGCACTTGTCCAGAAGCCAGGGACACTTTGCACAGAGATGTTCAGGGCAGCATTGTTTAGCAGGCAATTGGAGACAATCTAAAGAGAAATAGTTCAATAAGGCGCAGTCCTGTGATAGCTGTCACCTCCTCAGGGCCAACCCCATGTCCCCAGGGCCCTCAGGTCCGTAGGAGCTCTCAGTGCTGACAAGGGATAGAACTCAACATACAGACTCGGAAAACTCTCTAAGACCTACTATTGGTGAAAAAACCAATGTACAGGAAGACTTGATATGAAATAAACTATAATATTAATACATAAAAGCAACATACAGCAATCAGTCAAAGCTATAGAACACACCCTGAAGCAATAGGATGTATTTCTATGGGTACACAGATGCACAAAGATCTATAGAAAAAGGGCTGGAAAGGAAGCCACCCAACCAACACCAGTAGTCACCTCTGGCACAGAGTGTGACATTCAGGGACATTTAGGAGGATCTTGAGCTTTTTACATCAACTGTTTGCAAACAACGTTTACACATGAGTGTATCCATATGCTATTCATGAAATTAGACGTGTATTTATCGATGGGATTGGGTGAAGAACACGTGGAGCTGAGTTATATTCTGTCGACTTGTGTATTTGTTGGAACACTCCATAATAAAAGTTCCAGAATTAGAAACTCAATTTGACGTTCTAAGAGTGATTATCTCACAGGGATACTGCTGCTTCTAAGAGGTGCGTTTGCCATGCCCAGCTCTGCCCCCAGGTGGACCGGGCTGACTCTGGTCCTCCTGTGTGATGAGCAGTGTTGACCGATGTCGTGAGTCACTGAACAAATAAATAAATCAGTGGATAGTTAGACTATTGCACTGGAAGGGAACAGGGTCTTGTCCTTTAATGACCCATTTCTGGTATTTCTGGAGCCTCCAGGGGTGCTGTGACCTACCTGGGCTCAGTAGGAAACGTGGCTCACGCTCTTTCTCGGGGCTGGAGAGGTGTGAACCTTGGGGCGGTAGGTATTTCTGATGGAGAAAGAAATTTCAAAACCTCTGCTCCCACCCCCGTCTGCAACGTGAGATTCTTTTATGGGAGCCCAAGCTGTTCTTTCATCGGGACTCTAGGCTAAGGTTCCAGGGATGGTTTCTAGACAACTTTAAAGGGTAAGACAAGGGAATTGCCATGATGAGTTCTTGGAGAGGACCCACATGTGTAAAATCCACGCTGGATCGGGTTTGGACTCACATTACACCTTCCCACCTCTCTCCAATCCACCTGGGCTCAGGGCAGATGGAAATCATCCACAGCGGTGGTCTTTCCCATGGAGGCATTACCTGCTCTCAGACTCTGGGCAGTTACATTAACTTATAAAATTTATCGTGATAGTTAAAATATACTTGCCATCGCTGCCTGATGTTATCAATGAGAAGCACCTTTCTCAACATCCAGGGTTTGAAAATGGAAAGGGAGGAAGAAGGGGAGGGCGTATGTGGTTGCCCTTGTGTGTCGGGGTGGTGGCGGGGTGAGCTTGGAGGGCTGGAGAGAGGAGTGGGGGGAACAGATGCAGGAAGGGGAAAGCAGGGCCCTGAAGGCACATTTTGGGTGCACCCCAGGGTACAAATGTCCAAGAATAATGCAGTAGGTGGCAGGGGCAATGAGAGAGATAGGGGTCCTTGCTATCTGAGTATCCACTCTCGGGGTGCCTGAAGTCACTGCTTGTGGAAGAAAGCAAACGTCCTCAGAACACCCCTCCAGGGTGCTCTGCATAGATCTCTTATCTTCAGCCTCTTGTGATTGTCACATGTTGTAAATATCTTAACACACGTGGACAATACAACTCAAATCAATTGCAAACTGAAATCGCTGGTCTTGCAAAACATGCAGGTTCAGGAAACCGATGTTGGAGAAGTACTTGGAACGGTTCACAAAGCTGGTATTCAGAGAGAACCTGGCCAAGGTAGAGAGCTTGGCAGGCAAAAAAGAAGAAAATGAACAGGGATGGTGGCATAGCAACTGTGTCACAAGGGGGTGGGTGGAATATCAAGTTATCAAGAAAGAGTTTCTTGAGAAAACCAATGAAACTCTCTGATACGTTCACAAAATGGCCTTTCTAAATGATCTTGTACATGTAGTGAAAACTGTTGTTATTGATTCCCGTGCAATTTTATAGGAACTTTTAGAAAAAGGAGTTGTTCTTTGTTAATTTCCAAAATTAGTGCATAGTTGTAATGGAGCTTAAATGTTGTTAAACATCAGATAAATGTATTTGAAATAATGTGTCTTTCATTTTTCAAAAAGAAATCTAGGTCAATCCCTTTTGTACTGTTAACATGAGATTTTGTTCATAATTTTTTTAAAAAACTTGTATTTTAAATAGTTTTAGTTCTGTTAGTGATTTTAAATGGAGTCCTATTTAGCTAATTTCTGCTGTTTCAGAGTGCCTAACCCTGTGGATGGAGGAAGTATTGAGGGAGGTCTCTTGAGGAACTGACATTTGAACAAGGCTTGAAACGTGAAGACAGGCCAGGCGCGGTGTAGTCCTAGCACTCTGGGAGGCCGAGAAAGGAAGATCACTTGAGCTTAGGAGTTCAAGACCAGCCTGAGCAAGAGCGAGGCCCCAACTCTACCCAAAATAGAAAAATTAGCTGAGCATGGTGGCGTGCACCTGTAGTCCCAGCTACTGGGGAGGCTGAGGCAGGAGGATGGCTTGAGCCCAGGAGTTTGAGGTTGCTGTGAGTTACGATAATGCCACTGCACTCTAGCCCCTGTCTCAAAAAAAAAAGAAGAAAGAAACATGAGTCCAAGTTTGTCCAATCCATGGACAAGAGGAGGGAGAGGACACAGCGAAGCAAATGCAGAGAAGCATCCAGGCATGGGGTGCATTTGGGTGCAGTTGCAGGTCTGACATTGCCGCAGCATCGCGTACGGAAGACAAGTGGTGGAGATGAAGCTGCAGAAACCAAGTGGAGACACATCACCAAAGCCCCTGGGGGCCATTGAGAGAGGTTCAGATTTCATCCCGTAAGCAGCCGGGAAAGTTTTCGGTAAGGGAAATGACAAGATCAGATTTAGTTTTTAGAAACATTTCTCCAGAAGGTGTGGGGGAGGCTGGACCAATAGTCCGGAGTTCCCCAACGGTGATGCGGCCACACTGTATATGGTACGTGACTCACTTAATCCTCACCGCAACCATGGGAGGAACAGAGAGGTTCAGGAACGTGCTCAAGGTCACCCAGCTGGCAAATTGCAGAGCTGGGGTTCAAACTCAGGCGTATGTTCCCAACCACCCCGCGATCTCTGTTATGCCCTAACTGCATGATGCCGGCTCGCTCTCTTATTTGCCTCTTCAAAATGTAAAGGAACTTGCTTCTGTATTTAGATGCATTTATTTAAAAAGACAGTTTTGTGATAGGAACACTCATACACTGCTGGTGGGGACTGCAGACTAGTGCAACCTCTGTGGAAAGCAATATGGAGATACCTTAAAGAGATCCAAGTAGAAGTACCATTTGATCCAGCAATCCCATTACTGGGCATCTACCCAAAACAACAAATGATACTGTATAAGAAAGACACCTGTACCCGAATGTTTATAGCAGCAGAATTCACAATTACAAAGATGTGGAAACAACCCAAGTGTCCATCAATACATGAGTGAATTAATAAAATGTGGTACATGTATACCATGGAGTACTATTCAGCTTTAAGAAACAATGGTGATATAGCACCTCTTGTGTACTCCTGGATA
>CAUYSK010120055.1:0-44696 GCA_963575035.1 Avahi laniger
GCTGCCGATCAGTTATAGTTCTCCTTGAAAGAGGCAGTTGTTTGTACTTTGAAACATTACCAGGCTCTAAGCATCCTACAACTTTGCCAGTGCATTCTTTCACAATTTCTACATCACTGAATGGCTTCCCTTTTTTCCTGAGTATATAAGCTACTTTATAAGTTGCTTCAGTGGCATTATTTCTAGGTCTTATTGCTGCTTGAAAGAATTGTCTTTGCTTTTTCTTTTTTTTTTTATTTCAGCATATTATGGGGATACAGATGTTTAGGTTACGTACGTTGCCCTTGCCCCCCCTCCCCCCCCCAAGTCCGAGTTTCAAGTGTGTCCATCCCTCGGATTGCTTTTGCTTTTCATCTTTTAATTTCTGCAGTAAAACCTTTGGTGTCTCTCCCTTTAATTTAAAGTATTTATAGTCCTTATGAGTGTTATAATACTGATGAGCATTGAATTTCTTTAATGTTGATATTGCAGTATCACAAAGCAAGCAAATCATCTTATCTTTAGCAGAAACAAGATAATATTACAATTCCCAGTCCTCATTAAAAAGTATGCTTTCTTCCTTCGTCATTCTCTTGGTCTTCTTGAATGTGAAGGGCTGTTAAACAGACAGAATTAAAAAATACTGTTGAGCTGTGCAGCTATTCACAAATTCCACTTCAAACAGAAACACAGTGCACTGTTGTCAAAAGCCGATAACAGAAAGGCATACTTGGCCCCCATAAACTCTCGACAACCAGCCTCATGCAGTAGTGGTGCCAGTCGGGCGGGAACAGTTAGCACTAGATCATGTGCATACAGCCATCAGGTTAGCCCTTATGGCTTGCTAATGTTCTAATTGTGCCAGTCAATCTGCGGTGATATTTCACTGAAACTTATTGTACTCTTTGGTGCTTTAAATATGTTCATTTAAAAAAAATAAAAATATAAAAGACAAATAAAAATGTATTAATAAAAATAAAAGGATTTGTTCTGTAAAATTTGGATTCAGTTGAAAGCCTACACTTAAGGACCTAGTAGGGCACATATTGTCTTGAGGCCACAGGTTACCCACCACTGTTCTAAAATTTTATTTTACCTTAAACTATTAAGCTATTAAGATATAATTTGAGAACCAAAACTTAATTTTCTACTGCAGAAATTAACTATGTATTTACAGGCATAAATTAAACCACTCACTTACCTTGGAGCTTATATGTGGGAATAAAAGGAAGCTGGTATTACATCCTCATTTTCTAAAAAAGGAAACTGAGGCACAGAGAGAATGTCTTGGCTTGGGTTATTTAGCCAGTTAGATGAGTTTGCAAGAATCAGCTACAAGCCTTCCACTGAAAGTAAAATTTTATCAAAGTAGATAATATGACTCACTTGGTTGATTTAGTCTTCTGTGTTTGTTTTTTTCCTCTAGTATTTCAAAAATTATTGTATCATCAATTGTTATTGCTCATGAACAGTACTGTAAATACTGTAAGATAAATTTTAGTGGTTTGTTTTGGACTTTCTAGTGTCACCCACTTGTACAGGTTATTTTGATGACAGTTAAAACAGTATTATAGTTCTCAAAAGAAATGAACAGTGTAGCCAGCAGCAGTAACAGAATAAGACCATGGAGCTCAGGCTTGGGCAGAGCCGAGTTGGAATTTCTATAATTTCTCTCAAAATCTGATTCCTGTTAACCTCTTGAAACTTTGTTTTCTTATCTGTAAAATATTCACAGCACACAGGGTCATTTTGAGGCTTTAATGAGAAAATATGTGGAAAGCACTTACTACTGGATCTGACACAGAATAAACACAGTCCTGAAGCAGCCGGGCTCTTGGAGAGCCTTCGTCCACTTGATACCTGGGTGACCTAGGACGAGTCACAGAACTGACCCAATTCTGTTTTCACATCAGTAAAACAGGGATACTAATAGTATCTGACTTACAGATTTCTCTGAGAGTTAGATGAGATCACATATTAATAAAAGCTTAGCACATAGTATGTCCAATAGATGTTAGTATTGTTACTATTCTTTAAGAAGATTACATTCCCTAGTTTTTAACCTTTATTAAAGATCATTCGGGATGCTGATAAAATATGGAAACTTAGACAATATTTTATCAGTTATTTATGTAATATCAATAAACACTTTATGTATTCAACTGTGTTTTCAAACTTGGAGGCCATCCTGTATTTTAAACTGTGTTTACCAATGATTTACTTTGAAATTAATATTTTTATCGAATAGGGAAAGAAGGAATAAACCTAACTGCCCAGAGTTCGTCTAAACCGGGTCCTTTTGAGATAACTGTGTCTGTTACCCCAAATCCTACATACATTGATCTGTTCAAAACCATGAATTGAAGCTTTGTTATGAATTTGGTTAATATGGCATACATCATTTAAGATGCCATTTGTTGAACCAGGGTTTAGAATGTCACCAAGATGTTTTTAGATATTAAGCATTAATTATTTCATTGACTCTTAGAGTTGGGAGATTTCCTGTCCTGCTCACCGTCTAACATGTGAGTTCCCTTTCCATCTCCCCAGGGAGAGGTCATCTCGCCTGGCGGAGATCTGCTTCTCTGTAATCTTGCCTACGAATCCTACTAGTTCAGCCCATTGAGACCTTAAGAACAAGATTTCCTCATCCACTTGATAGTCTTTTAAATATTTGAATACGAGTTCATACATTCTCAAAATTGCTTCTCCAGGTTAAAGATCCCCAGTTTCTTCGGCTGTTCCGCATATGATGTGGTTTCAAGTCCTGCTGACATTCAGAATACTTTCCTCTGAATGTGTTCCAGACCATGTCAATGTTTGTTTTAAACTGTGGTGTCCGTATCTAGCCATATCCAGTAATAGAGTTTGGTCTGACTTGTGCCAGCTATTGTGGGATCACTAGGATGATTACTCCCTTATCCGGGATACTTTGTTTTTGCCATTAAACGGAAGATCACACTAGCTGTCTTCAGCATTGCCATCACAGTGTTCTCTCTGAGCTTCAGAACTCCCAAGTCTTTTTACCATGTCCTGCTGTCATGCCGGGTCTTCACCATTTGTGTCATGCTCGTATATGCTTTGCCTGCTTCCAAAAAAAAAGTGTTTAAGTGTGCATCCTTTTCATTAACTAATACTTCTAACTTTGTAGCTTCTTCTGATTTAAGCAGCTGGCCATCTTGATCCCAGTACAAGTCCTTGATGAGAAATGTTGAATACAGTAGGGTACAGAGCCCTTGGGTGTATACCACCTTCCACCTAATATTGTTAGTACTTTTGGTTGTAATCATTTAAACAGCTATAAGTTCATTTCACTATACTGTTGCCCTGCCCACATTTCTCTATAGTGTTCACAAATATTGTTTTGCTAATGTTCATACAATGTTGTTTCAGAGGGTTCCCAAGTTAGCTAGGGGAATTAAAGACAGTCTTTTAAAATTTTCCCTAACCTTCCCATGTGTTGTGGTGGAACTGAGTACTCTTAATGCTAGGGACTGAAAAGGAGAAGAGAATCTGACTTGTTGGCTGTTGTACGCAAAGGAGAAAGTGGCACCAATCTCCTGTTCACTGATCCCTGGTCCCAAAGCAGGCTTTGGTCCTGGCTCAGGTGTTCTTCCCGATATAAATGTGTGGGGTAGTGGAGGTGGTGAAGATTCCCCCTGTCCTGTGCTTAGTCTTAGATGCTCCCGTCCTTCACCCATCTCAGCTTATCTTCCCCAAAGCAGGTGTTTCTCATGGACTTCTTTGCTTCTGAGACTCAACTCACAGGACTTGGACTTTTTTTTAAAGGATTATCAAATGCTTTATATTGCTTATTTAGGGAAATATAATTCAGTAATTTTTTTAAATTAAAAAAATCTTAAATAAAAAAAATCTTAGTGGTCTTAAATCACTAGTACAAGATTATCTCTTAATTTTTGTTCTCCACGTAGTACATTCTGAATTAAAACACATTCTTTATAATGCTTACTTCTTTTTCCTAAGCAAGCTAATTGTAAGCAATATTCTTTAGGAAATTCCTCATATACTAGCTGATGCCTTCTCTACTTGCCTCCTCTGCTGAGGTTAGGTTATCACAAAATAGGACTTATACACACATGTGCATACACACACACACACACACACACACACACACACACACAGCCTTCTTAAGCAATTAGCCCATGTCTTCACTGCCCTGATCTGACAGTCTGATTCTCTTATCAAAAAAGAAAATGAGCTAGCCTGGTTTGACTTATTTTAGTGAATATATGTGAATTCAGAGAATTCACTGATCATCTTTCTAGATCACTCACAACGCATCTCTATTTAATATTTAATTCTGTTATCTTCCTGGAGTTAACATCACCTTCATTGACACATAATTTTTGGAATCCATCACTGTCTCACTCTTGAGCATCACAACTACACTTGCCCATTTCTAGTATAAGTTCCATACCTCACTGTTCCTTAAAGACTATTGATCTCAGCTGCACCAGGACACTTGACTGCTTTTAGAGATGCTCTACTGCTTCCCTCTGTCCCTTGGGTTGTGCACAGTTCTTTCTTATTTGTGTTTTTTTTTTCTTTCAAGCGTGAACCTTGTTATGGCTGGTGCTGTGTGAAGACAGAAACAATACTCAAATTAAGTAGCTCTACTTTCTCTGTTATTATTTTCAGCATGGCACTTCCAAAACATAGAGCAGCGTCTGACACACAGCATGTGCTTAATAAATGCGAAACAACTGAATGAATTCTCCGTAAGCAGCAGACCTGTCCTTTCTCTGTTCTTTTCATGCTCTAAAGCCTCAGTATTGGAAAAGCAGTTTGAGGATGTGCCCCTTTGGCATCACCCAGCAGCTTGTCATAAATGCAGAATCCCAGGCCCCACTTACTGATTCAGAATCTGCCTTTTAACAAGACCCCCAGGTGATTCTTATGCACACGGAATTTTGAGAAGCATTGCTCTAAAGTACAACTTCAGTCTGAAACAAAACTTTCGGAGCCTTTCCTGTAATCATCATACTGACCCCCCAGCCCAGTTCTTTAGGCTCATGTTCCTTTTTTCAGCATCATTGGTTGTGTCTTCTGCTGCCATCTCTAGGAGAGTGCCCTGTGTTACCGATTTCGTTTGGAAACTCCCCCATTTCTTCATAATCAGTATTATTCAAGATTTTAATTTCAGCCTTTTATTTTTAGAAAGGCTTTCATTTATATTAAATTCTCTTTTTAGCATTTTTGACAATAGGCTCTTTTTTTTAACCTTTAGAAATCTGGGTTTTTAAAAATTCTTGATATACTATTTCACATTATTTCCCTTCCTAGCTCTCACGAACTTTGACATAGCACTTTTCCTCTAAATATCTTTCATCAGAACTTGATTTAGAATCAAATTCAGTTTTCAGAGAGAAGGCAGGTCAGGATGCTCTCAGATTCTCTGCTTATAGCAGATGAGCCTCTAACAGAAATCCAGACAGCTGAAATTTCCTACCCTCACTCTGATTATAATCAAGTAGTGAATATTTACAGTTAAAGATTAACAGAGCCTGTACTGTTTTCTAAGGAAACTTGCTCATCAGGACTGTCCAGGTCATTCCTTAATGATTTTGCTTAACTGTTTTAACTATACACACAGATGTGTGTACATATAGCAGAGTAGAAAAAGTAATCTGTCAGATAACTATGTGCAGGGGAGTCCTGGCTGTAGGATTTGGATCAAGGTCTCACTGCTCACCTGGAGGCAGAGTAACTGTAGGCACAGTCCTTAGCAGAAGTAAACAGCAGTTCATAGAGTCAGCTTAGTATATATATCTAAGTATTTTTTTAGCTGACAGTAAATAACATCAGAGCATCTTGACTCTCTGGTATATTGTTGACATTTTTTCAGATCTGTGAGGTAGTGGAAAGAAGAAAGGAGTTGGGAAGAGAATTAACATGCCGAAGACCTACTATGTCAACAGTTTTGCAAACACGTTTTGCAAAACATTTCTTTAAAAAGAAAAAAAATAATTTTGAAGTAGGATGTGACATCTTAATATAGACCATACAGATCTTTTTACCTGAGGATTTGTAGAAAACCAACATTTACATTTGGCTCATTTTATTTATTTATTTTTTAATTTTTTAGTTATACTTACTGGTGGACACCAGAGGTAATAAAGCATTTACCATTGCCTTATGATGAAGGTAGGTAACTGTTTCTCCTTTAATTTTTACACTAACATATTTTGGAGTTATAACTAAATGAACTTGAAGCATTAAATCCTTTGTTTACAATATTTTAGAAAGAAACAAATGGCTACTCAATATTATGTTGCTGTTTTAATAGAGAGGAGATTATAACATCTCTTAGCTTCTTAAAGGGCAAGGATTTTGTTATATTTCTTTTTATCTAAGTAGGCTAATAGCTTGTTTTTTACAATTAGGGATGTCTCAAATGTTTAATTGATATATTAGTTCATCATTTTAAACTAGTACTGATTATATTTCTACATATTTGAGGGAAATGGAGACAAGTAAGGATTCATTTACAAGAAGAAATTAAAACTTTTTTCCTGTGCTAAACAGTGAAAAGTACAGATGTGCGTACAAAAATTACATTTTAGTCACATTTAAATTTTATTAATTTGTCAGAGAACAGGAAAAAATTTATATTAAAGCAATACATTAAATGTACAATACATTAGAATGATGTTTCCAAATTTAAATAATTGCCCAATTTGAAATATAAGTTAGTTCTGGCTCTATTATTAGTTTCCTTGACATTGGACAAGCCAGTTTTCCATTTGTGAAAGTGTCCCTAGTAAGATCTAGTGCCATCCTGGAACGCCAGGGTTGAGGATGCCATCAGGTCATGGTTCACCATCCCAACTCTGGGAGGGAAAGCCATAAAAGAAGAAGATTGCAAAGGATTTTTAGTTTTTAATAAATTATTAATTAATTTTGAAAAGTATTTATAATTTGAAATTCTGGACAAACTTATTCCTCATGTTGCTAAGAATGTTTGTTCTGGGAGAAGAAAGGAAAGGACTTTAACTGTCTAAGATTTTAAATCCTGTTAAATCCATTAACAGGATTTTGAAATATAAAGGAAAACTTAGTGAAAAAGCAGCATGATTTTTAGCTAGAATGCAGAGGGAATTTATTTAAGAGCAAAAAGGACGCACCACCCAGGGGATGGACACACTTCAAGCTTGGACTTGGCGGGGGAGGGTGAGGGGCAAGGACAACATATGTAACCTAAACATCTGTACCCCCATAATATGCTGAAATAAAAAAAAAGCAAAGAGTTTTTTTTTTAAAAAAAAAAGAGCAATAAGGAATGTAGAGAGCTCCCTTTAAGTAACTGCACCCACCCCAGACTTTCAGAGGCCCTCCTGCCTCCTTAGAGCTCATTGCACTGAGCTTTTCACTGTGTTTTCTGTGCGTACATCTCATTTCTTCTGCAAGTGTGTAAGTGCCGGAGGAGGAGCCGAGCCTCTTTTAGTACTGCGCCCCCGACAGTGCTCTCTGTGAACACAGTTGATATGGCTAAATGTTTGCTCGATGTAATCTAAAGACTTTTGGAGTAACAGACAGTATCTCTCTCTTAGTTATCTGTGCTGCAAACTTAAAGAAGTTGATAGTGAAGAAATTTCACAAATATGAAGAAGAGATTGATATCCACAATGAGTTCTTTCGTCCATATGAATTGAGTAGTTTCGATGATACCTTTTGCTTGGCTATGACAAGTTCAGCACGGTATGTTGTAAGTACTATGATACTGTAAGTATTTGGGAATAGTCGTTTTCCTAGTTTTTATATATATATATTTCTATCTCTACCAGAAATCCATTTTGCAGGTTTGCTCTCAGGTAGATGTTCAACCTCTTGAATACCCCCTGTGATGGGGAGCCCACTATTTCAAGAGGCATCTCCTTCTATTGTTTAGACAACGGGAGATGATTTCTCCATATTAGTAAGTTGAAATCTGCCTCCCATTAGTCCTTATTTGCCATTTGGAATAAACTCACTTTTTTCATTGAACAAAGAAATTGAGAGCTAACACAAGTTAGTGGAAAAAGTATCGTCTTTGGAACTAGAAAGGCTGGGATGTAAATCTTAGGTCAGCCACTGCCTAACTGTGTGACCTCGAGAAAATTATCCAAACTGTCTGAGCTTTATTTTCCTCATCTCTCTCTCTTTCTCTCTCTGTCTCTCTCTCTCTGTCTGTCTCTCTCTCTCTCACACACACACACACATACACACACACACACAAACACACATACACACCAGGTGACTCATGTAGTACTGGCACAGGTAGATAATTAATAAATGGTAGCCATTATTATTACTATTTTTATTAGGCACAGGAAAGTCTAGTTCCTTTTCTGTGTGACAGCCCTCCAGATATTTGAGGAAGCAATATTAATTTTTTTTCATGGTAAATATCCCTTATTCTTTCTTTCTTAACTCATGTGATATGGTTTCTGGACTCTCCATCCTAGTCTGTCACCTTTGGTCATACTTCATTTTTATATGTCTCTTAGAATTTGATAGGACCTTTTAGGAAAAATGGTGGGACCATCATAAGAAAATTGGGCAAAGCAAATCACTTCTTGATTATTATATTTTATACTAAAGTTTAAATTTTTATATGTTTTATTCAGATATGGTATACGTATGCTTAAACTTTATGTGGTACCTATAGAAACATATTCTATGCTTTTGTTTCCTAGAAATCACTCTACATTTTACTTCAGTTTCAGATGGTCAGGAAAAATTTGAAATTCTTACTTGCTTGATTTTTTCAGTTAAACTTATTAAAACTTAGCAGTTTTAACTGTAAGGTCTTTATCATTTCTAGAATTTTTCCACAAAGGATAAATGACATATATATGTGTTTATATAGATATATATACAGTAAGCCCTCACATTGATAGGTTCTTGGAAACTGCAAATTTAATCAAAATGATGTTGAACAAAGTGACGTTATTCATTGTTTTGCTTAATGTCACAGTTTCCAAGAACCTATTGATGGCGTTAAATGAGGACTTACTATAGTTGATTTTATTTGTGGTAGCAATGGTAGGAAATACTGACCCATTGCTCCTAAGGGAAATGCAAGATTAGGATCCTGTGAGCCTCTGACATTTTTGTCAATCAATAGATAGTTTTGTGTATGTTTCTGTTTAAAGACAAAAATTTATTTAATATATAAACAGTCCCCAACTTATGATGGTTCCACTTATGATTTTTCAACTTTACGATGGTGCAAAAGCAATATACATTCAGTGGAAACCATCCTACCATAATAACTTTATTATAAAATGGACTTTGCATTAGATGATTTTGCCCAACCATAGGCTAATGTATATGTTCTGAGCATGTTTAAGGTAGGCTACTAAGTATGATGTTCGTTCAGTTAGATGTATTAAATGTATTTTTAGCTTACAATAGGTTTATCAGGACATAACCCTGTCATAAGTCGAAGAGCATCTGTATATTATTGATTCATTAATATTGCACTCAACAGCCAACAGTGCTCACACCTGAACAAAACTTATCTAACGTGTATTTTCTCCATAAGGCACATAATAGCTTTCTTGTGCTTAGTAACACTAGAACAGTTTCAGCACTATGCTTAGAAACCATTTTAAACAGCAAGATCACCTACAAAATATGTGAAAAACATGGTACTAAATAGACCATGAAAAAGCCACGTGTTTATGGTGTGAGAGCAAAATTAAAAGGCAAAGGGCACCCTGTTGAACCTCAGCTGGGAACATAAACATTGGACAACTCAGATTTTTCACCGCTCTGTGCATGCACATATCTGCAAATGACTATGAAAACACTTGTTTTCATTTGAGGGTTACAAATAAATTTTAGCAAGTAAGCAAATTCACAAATATAGACTCTGCAAATGATGAGGATCAACTGTGTATGTTCAAAAAGAAAAAAAAAATATTAAGCCAATTACATCTTTAAAACATTTTCAAACTGTTAAAATAGACATTTTGAGCCAGATTCAAGATTACTTTCTTTTCCTTCAAAAAATTTAATATTCAGCAGTATCCTTGCTAGTGGCCATGAGTCTTAACCAGCATCAATCATGGAACTGTTGCCGTTTTGGCATCTATTACACAATTCGGTCTGGCTTCTGCAGTAACAAGAAGGTAGCCCTTGCATAATGAGGAAGAAACCTTAGCTTCTCTCAGTAAATGGTAAATTAAAAGTTTCTATTTAAAGTATTCCAACAGTGTTTTAATGAATTAACCTCAGCTTAATGAGGTGGATGTTGATATTTCTTTCAATTCATACCACTGCATTTTTGATCATTATGTCTGCCTCCTTCGGTGGTGGTATAACTTAAAAGCATCCGTGAAACTGAACAGCTCAATATTTTGCTTTCGGCCTTTATGAGATCAGTTTTACCTGAGAACTAATTGTGATATATAACCAGATGGTATACATTCTAACAGAAGTTCAGATGTCAATACTGTTCCAGTAAACAAGATCTTAAATTCAAAACTACTGGGCATTGCAATAACAGAGAATCCACAGTGAAGACTGATAGCATTGAAATTAGTGCTGTTACTTCATGGGATTTTATGGCTGTGATCACCTAAGCTCCCCTAAACATTTGGCTTAGAATACATGTAACTCTGAGAGTGAAGGAATATTCTAAGAGTGGGAATTCAGATGTAAGCCAATATCATCTGAATGGACAGTAATTCATATGGAATTTTTTTCACCTTTCTTCAGTGACTTTATGCCTAAGACTGTTGGCATTGATCCAAGTCCATTTACTGTGCGTAAACCGGATGAAACTGGAAAATCAGTATTGGGGTAAGATATGTGCATACAATGAAATTTTAAAGATTCATGAAAAATAATAGCACTTGTAATATAATTTCCACTAAAAACTAATAACTTCAAGTCACATAGTTTGAGGCACAGTCCACTTATTGCATCTATACAAGTAGTTTATTTGTAGCACTGAGATCACTGAAGTATTCAACATCGAAGGTAGAATTTATGGGAATTTTAGCAATCCAGTGTATTTTATTATTTTAAATTGGGAATATAACAGATGGCATAAAGGCAAATAACAGATATTATGTGTTATGTCCTATAAATAACTCAGCATTCTCTGTTTCCCA
Source organism: Avahi laniger (assembly GCA_963575035.1). Classification (NCBI taxonomy): domain Eukaryota; kingdom Metazoa; phylum Chordata; class Mammalia; order Primates; family Indriidae; genus Avahi; species Avahi laniger. Next base: position 11,103 of record CAUYSK010120055.1, read on the forward strand.
ACATAAAATACTTAAACAAAAATTCATATTTATTATATTTATTTTTGTTGGAATCTTGAGGAAGATAAAAGCAAATATACTCGAATAGAAAACTTAATATATTTTCTATGTGTTACTGAAACATTATTTTGGAGTGGGACTATTTTTATATCCAGTGAAGAAGACATACCATGTTTTCATCTTCATGCTTAGGCTGGAGTGAAATGTGTTGTTTTCTGACCTGCCTAGTCCCAATGATAAGATTTCTTCTAGACTCTGGTCAGAAACCCTGGCCAGACTGTGGATACAGAGTCCTAATTGTATTTGGGGATGTGTATAGGGTCTTAATTGGATTCTGGCTACATGTGATTTATACAATGCGACATGTATTAATATTTTTGAGATACACCATTTCTGTGTCTTAAATATGTGGCCTTTATATAGCTTCATGTGAAGTCCTGACCAGATGCTAAGAGGAATTTGAAAGAAGGAAAGTCCTCAGGAGTTTAGAATTCAGGGAGTTCCCAGGACAAATGAACAAATGACCAGCTATATTAGTTTGTAGCAGAGAAATGCTATCAACTTTAATTTTTAGTTGCAAAGAATCAGAAACTAATTGTTTTCTACAAAATCTAACCCATGATCAAATAAAATTGCATTTTCCTTTCTTAGAACATTTTAGAATATTATGATATATTTAGTTCCTTATAGAGAAGGGTGAAATATTAAACATTTTTCATAAATATGAAAAGTATTACTATAAAATATTTTCTGAATTAAAAAAATATTCTTAAAGTACTATCTTGGGTAGATGAAAATAAATAAGATATTCTTACTACTCTCAAATTTGGCACTAAAATAAAAGTAAAGAATTTTATAAATATGGTTTTTTTTTTCTGTTTTCTTCTCATCTATTCACTATTCTTAGAAGAAATGCTCAGCAGATATACTTGTTTACTAATAACACAATAAATTTTAAAGTTTAGTTCATGTTCATCAGTTGCTCATCATGGGGGTCAACTGTGATTAATAAAAATTCATAGGAGGGAAATATACACGGATTTGTCTGTTGACCTTTGATCTTTTCATGAAGCTTTTATAAGTTATAGATAATTTTACTAATATCTCAAACATAATAGTCTTCTATTATTATACCATAAAATTTGAAAATATTGATTTCAGTTACCAAAGGAAGGCTCGGTAGCCAAGTGGTGAGAAGAGTTTTCTGTACTCTGCAAGTACATTTTGGTATATTTTTTGAATTTATAACAGGGCTTACATTCATACAAGGTCAGTACATGTACATGGAGAAGTATTAGCCTTTCCCTTTAGCACAACATGAATCTAGAAACTAATTTCTCACAGTCATTTTCTTACGCTTCAATAGGACTACGGCTTTAGGTCAGAGTGATACACAGTGTTGAGGGTTCGTTTAAAGATGCTTCACATCCATATTCATCTTTTTTAAAGAAACAAAAGCAATAGAGAAGAAGCTGTATTACAGAGGAAAACGGCAGCCAGCGCCCCGCCACCCCCCAGCGAGGAGGCTGTGTCCAGCAGCTCTGAGGATGACTCTGGGACCGACCGGGAAGAGGAGGGCTCTGTGTCTCAGCGCTCCACTCCGGTGAAGATGACCGACACAGGGGACAGTGCCAAAGTGACTGAGGTGTGGGAGAAGGAAACGTACACGGTCCATCATGAGGCTCTGGAGAATGATCTTTAAAATACTGCTTTTAGTTAAAAGGCTGAGAGCAAGAAAATATCGTGTTATCTCACTCACACCATTTTAATCTGTGGTGTTTGAGGCACTGCATAAGATGAATACACTTAGCGTAGACATGATCAAAAATGGTTTCATTTTGAAATAAAATTACGACTTGAGAATTTTTAAGAGAATACTGCCCCACTCTGAACAGCCCATCCACTGGAGGTCCATGTATTCCCTTGCTCAGCACGTCATTGGGATGCAGGATTTGGACCTGGCCCTCACAATCTTTGAGCAGCCCCATTGGGAAATTCATCCTGTTCAATTCAATATTAAGTAATATATTAAGGGAAAACAAATGGAAGTAAATAACAAAAGAACCAAATCCAGCTTTGGGGAAATTTGATATGTAGAAATAGCCAAAAGTCATTTAGAAATAGAAATGGTACGGTAAATAAAAACGTGATAATGAAAGAACTGACTCCGTATTCTAGGAGTTGGCAAACTACGACTGATTGGCCAAATCCAACCTACAGCCTTTTTTGTAAATAAAGTATTATTGGAACCCAGCCATTCCTCTTTTTACATATTATATGTGACTACTTTTGCGCTGTATAGCAGAGTTGAGTAGTTGCAACAGAGAAAGTATAAATCAAAGAGCTTAAAATATTTGCTACCTGTCCTTTCATAGAAAAAGATTGCCAACTCCTGCGTTATACAAAAGCAACTAGTAATTATTTAATGGGTTTTTTTACTCTAAAATAAACTATTTTTAGTAGAAATGGATATCAAACTTTTTTAATTTATTAACTGAGAAGTTTAATGAACAGATTGAGGAAACATTGTGATTGCTTTTGTGGAAAAACTCACAGGTTAATTTTTTCATCTTTGGAAATTCTTAATATGTTAAATATCTAAAAATTCTTCCTGGTTCCTTTATATTTTAACCCCAGAATGTGGTCCAGCCCATGAAAGAAGTATATGGAATTAACCTCTTAGATGGCCTCTCAGAAGAAGATTTTGCCATTTATTCAAGGTAAGATATTTTCATGTAGAGATTTAGGAAAAATGCAAATTTATTATTACAGTAACAGTAGTTTAACTTTTAAGAAATGAAAATAATCAACAATACAGAAGAAAATGAATTCCACTTGGAATGCAGTTTCAGCATTCAGGGGGTCAAATTCTGAAACATTGATTTATATTTGGAGTTAAAGGGCTAAGCGCCTGAGACTCTGCCCCTCAATCCTCAATGATAAAAATTTATGATGCGTACAGGTATTTGCACTGCCCATATATAAGCTGCAAACCAAAGTACAAATACACTCTTACATTATCAGATCCTCAAGATCAAGGTACCTTCTTACAAAATACATCTGGGATATCGATGAGAATGAGGACCTTGGATTCACTGTAGCTCTAGGGTGCTGCTGGGAGTGGTGGCTGAGGAGGAAAAGGAAAGCAGTGATAATAGGGCAGCAATTCACAGTGTTACAGACCTTGATTAGGCAGATCTAGCCAAAAGGAGGTACTCCCTGAAATCATATGCATAATTGTGTGTATATGTGTGTTCTTCTGAGATTCATAGTTATCAGATTCTCAAAATAATCCTTCACCCAAAAGTCCTCCAGAACCTGATGAGACCATTGCAGACATCCCTCAGCCTAATACATGCATTCGGAAGACTTGGTTATGTGAACATTGTATACTATGTATCCATGTATAAATTGTATACTATAAAGTGAGCACTAATATTCAGTTATTTTTTTAAGGAGGACATTTCATTTGCAGGATCCATTGAACTGGATATTGTCATCTTTTTATTTCAAACTAATGAAAATCTGCTCCATAATATATAATATATAAAATATAAAATACACATCATTTCTTCACTGCAGAAGCAGCTCCCATAACCTCTTGTGACTATGCATCATTGTCTGACTAGAAGCCAATTTAGTCATTCAGAACACAGCCAAACCCTCCTCACTCCTGGACACACAAACACATGGTACTTACTCATCATGGCTCTCAGAACTCTGTAGCTAAACTCTTTTGTAGTTGAACTGGCCTCTATAAGCAACTTGGTCTAGAAGAATGAATTGTCTGGGGTTAGTGACTGAATAATATGACTTTTCTTATTGCAGAGAGCATAAGTCTACTGTATGTCAAGAACTAAAATTATGGTTCAGGTTAATTAAGCAAAAACAGTATCCCTTGCCTCAGATATGATTTTCACCTGGATCATTATTAGCTCAGACAGCCTCTGCGGCCCATTTTTAGTTCTCCCTTGTCCGGAAGCGAGATGCAGCCTTGTTCAGCCAAAACATCCCTGGGAAACAGATAGTCTAGGAAGAATGCAAGGGCCGGCCCTCAGGGCAGGGATCATTGCAGGGAAGGTTGGAATCCTTGTCCTGGACCAAGATTCTGTGTTTGTTATTCTGAGGAATAGCACCTCCTCCTTTCATTTGTATAACAATTCATAGTGCAGTGTTTTATTTGTTCTTTAAACAACTCTGTAGTAGATTCTAAAGTAATTATCCGCTTTTACAGGCTAAGAGCACAGCAAGGTAGAGCCATTCAGTGGCTTACCCAAAAGACAAATCCTCAGTTTCTGGGTGTCTTGTGCTTTTAGACTATGCATTCCTCTTTATTCCCTTGGTCATATCAGCTGCCTCTGCTTCTGATGCAGACCTTGAGGGAAGGGGAGAAACAGTGGCCTGGCCATTCTTGCCCTCTATGAGCAGCCCCTCCTGTGGGCATACTGCCCATACTGGGCTTCTCCCTCCCCACATGCTTGCCCTGGGCATGTTCCCTCTCCATCTGCCATGGATATTGCTATAGGCAGAGGAAGCCTCCCTCCATCAGTATCTGTGGGGTAACTATGCCAGAGGGTGACCTTGGGATGTTTGGGAACTGATTGGTACCCACTCTTGCCCCTGCCAAGATCTGGTGCTATCTTAGTGCCTCCTCTGATTCAAAGGTCAGAGCTTCAGGACAGAGTGAGAGCCCACGTAGTTGGCCCTGAACTGGCAGGTGTCCTTCCCACCCGAATTCTGCACCCAGTGAGGTGTTACCCACCAAAGTTTGTGCACATGAGGGGCTGTGCTCTGGCCTGGCCTGGCTTGCAGGTCACAGCTCCCACCTGGCCTATCCCAGCGCTCTGTGGGGAAGGGAAGCCATGCAGCTAGGACTGATTTCTGTAGCTTATCTTCCAGCTTCCTGTCCTTCTGCCTGTTTTTCCTGTTTGGGCCTCAACACCTTCGGACTCTTGAGTTTTGCAGTCTGTTCTCATTGCTGAGTCCGGCTCTCTGTGGCTTCCTTTTCCCTTGTCTTTGCTAGAGTCTTTAGTTTGCCCTCTTGACTAGACCTGGAAGCTTTCTGTTTACTTCCTTGAAGCCTCATATACCTGCCAATTTTTTTTTTTAATTCTGTGGTTGTACCCTTGATTTGTGAGAAATTAAAGTCCTGTAGAAATAGTCAATATTATGTGCCAGTCTTCCCCAAAAAATAGATCAAAATTTTTCACTTGCTGAAGATACAGATTGGATAAAAGTAGGCTACTTGAAAGTTTTTCAGTAGCACTGTAATGATTTAATAATTGATAGTTTTTGCTCTTTTATTGACCTTTAAAAAAGCTAATGAAAAATAAATGATAAACTTATCCATAGTCATCAAAAGAAAATATTTCTAAATTTTAGAAAAATAGAAAGGAAATTAGCTCTTCTGCCCCATAACCTCTCATGAACACATTAGAACAAAGCTACAAAACCACATCCCTGAGGGGAAGATGCATGCGTGCAGCAGAGGCAGGCTTCCAGCAGGTGAGCACTTCAGAAACAGCTGCGAGGTGTGCTCTCACCCTGCTGAGCTGGCCCGCCGCTCCCTCTGGGTCTTAGCTTAAAGCCTGCATTAGTGCTATTCACGTCTTCTCTGAGGAGGGACGTGTGGCCATGGTGCTCATCAACTGGTCTCCTCCGTCTTGGTTGGAAGTGTTCTTACGCATGGTTGGGGGAACTGGGTCCATAGCCGGGGCTCTTATTAGCATCCCTGCTTCAGGAGGTGGGTCCCTTACTTGATCCTGCCCTTTCCACACCAGTTGTCTCACTGCAAGCACCACCCCGCATGCCTCCCCATGCTTTCTGCATTCCATGTGTTAGATGTGTGTCACCCTCAGATGTGGCAGGCTCTGCAAGATCATCTTCCCGACTTCAGCAACATTTCTGTTCAAGTTCTGCATCATGTGTAAGTTATTAAAATGCAATAACATGCACATTTTATTTCATTCTTATATGCATTAGGACTTACATTTTAAGCAGAAGCCCTTCTCCTTTACTTCTAACAAACCCACTTTCAAATCAGGCAAAGTTTTGCATTCCATAGGTGCTTTTCTGAAATAAACATACTACTGCCATTTGAAAGCTCACACCATTTTGTGTGATCTACTGAGTTAGTCGTGAGTATTTCCTTCTTTAGCTTACTGTTATCCATTGTAATTTGTAGATTTGTTCAGCTGGGGCAGAGTCAACATAAACAAGACAGGAGCAGCCAGCAGCTCTGTTCCAGGTGCTCAGATGGAGTTATAAAATTGTAAGTACAAGATTAGACCCTTAAGGAAATCATAATTATGCCATTCATAGTGCTTTTTCTGGAAGACATTTTAAGAGAAACACTCAGTGTTGTCACTAAATTAGTATAAGTGCTAAAGGATCTCCTCCTATACCTTACTCAAGGAAAACTGGATCTCCATGGGGGATGGGGAAGAGATTGACTGCCTTGACTGCACTTGAAACAAATTGGAGTTGGTGGAGGCTTCCCCATGAACTCTGCCTTCCACTGGGGAGAGGTGGGATGACAAAACAGCTCTGACCCTGGAGGCAGGCTCCTCAAGTTCAATACAAGACCTTCGAGGGTATGGATGGGTCTGTCTCTTTTAGCTATGTCCTCATCAGTTCTAATAACTAAACAGATGTTTGGTGAATTCTTAACAGAGCTACATTCAAAGCATGCCACTTCCTGGTTTTGTACCCTGAGCAACAACTTAAGTGCTGTGCGGCTCAGTTTCCTCATCTGCAAAAGGGAATAACAAAATCACCTACTTCATAGGAGGCCGATGAGACTTAAATGAAATAATACATACAAAGTGCTTAGAACAGTATCTCAAATATGTTCTCAGTAAGTTGTAATCATCACTATCATCATCATCATCATCCTCCTCTTCATATTTATCATTATTCTCTGCTTATTGGGACCAGGAGGGCCCCGTGATGCCTGTGTATAGTTGAGTTTCTTCTATAAAATGGGTCACTGTGGAAATTAATGAGGTAGTATATTTGAGGCATCTAGATCAGTATCTGGCATATAGTTGGCATTTAGTAAATTTCTCTTTCCTTTTCTTAGACCAACTTTACCAGTTTGGTTAATGAATTATTCATTCGATAGGTACTGCTTGCCTAACTTCTGTGTCCTATGTCTGCATGTTCCTGATTGCTGGTTCAGAGGCTATTACAGTAATCCAGGCGAAAGCCTTAGAGAGCAGGGGCTGTGCAGATTGCGAGAATGGGATGGCTCTGGGAAATATTTAGGAGGGGAAATGGGTAGGACTTGGATCCTGATTCATGGAGGGGGAGGAAGAGGGTGTCATCAAGATGACCCTTAGGTTTTTTGGTTTGTGTAACAGGTTTGATTGATTCATTCATTCCCTTATTCATTCAGCAGATAGGTATCGAGTATGTCTGTGTTAGGACCATTCAGAGCTGCCATTTACTGAAGTAAGGAGCACTGCAGGGGGACCCAGTTTGGCTTCAAAGTAGCATAAAGTGGAGGAGTTTAGGAGACAGTTGGATCAACTGATCTGGAACTCAGAAGAGAGCCTGGGCTGGGGAAATAAATGCTTACAAGTGATAGTTAAAGCCTCTAGTTAAGGATGAGACTGCCTAAGAAAAGAGACTAGATTGAGCATAGTCTACAGCTAATCCTGGTGACGCTCTGGACTCTAACAGCTGGGGCAAAGAGAGAGAGAGAAACCTACAAGGGAAACAGAGGTGGCTGATCAGAGAAGTGGAAGGAAAACCTGACAGTATTTTATCACAGCCTCCAAAGTGCTGTTGATTCCTTCTCTCTCTCTCTTGTCACTGTTTTTCTTTTTCTCCGCCCCGCCCTTGGGCATATAAACTCCTGTTACTTTAGAGACCATTTTTCTTTGTTGTAGCTGTTTGACGTTTGAAAGTGTGGACTCCCAAATGAACTGAGATAGATGTGGCCAAAGAAGGAGAGTATTTAAATGTGTTAGTAAAATAAGAGACTCTGTAAACCAAATTGTTTATGTAAATTGATTATTCCATTAAAATAGTGTGATACAACTTATGAGGAGATGATGATGAAATGAATGTAGCATATAATATAAAACCATTTCCTCGTTTTCTTCAATATTATTTCTACTTTGATCTATAATTGGTCTTACAGTTATTACTTTCATATTTTCTTAAAATATTTAATATTTGCTTTTCTGAGTGTTGACACAGATGAAAATCAAGTGGAGCTAGAATTTTTCAACCTTTTCCACTTAATTAGTAAAGAATCTATCATGAGTGTGTTTTTTCACAGCATCTTCAGCAAAATAAAGAGCTTGGTAGGCTCTGCATTCTGTTGCCATGGCAACTGCCCGAGTGTTCTTGGTGTTTTATTTGGGGGAGGGGGTGTAGTGTGTACTTTAAATTGGAACTCTGTAACCAGGTTCTTAAAATGTCAACTATTCATTTTTAGATTTCTAAAGCTGTGCCAAAACAAGAGAAATTAGATTTATATGAGATTCTTGAAATTCTCCTCATTATGTTTTAGCTTCTAGTATATTTAAACATCATTATAAGTTCATATACATATGTATCTACTCATCTCTACATAGTTCATATTCTTACCAATTTTTCTTGAAATCATGAAGCAAACCAGTTTCCCTTTTCTAAATATGAGGTATTTATAACACCAAATGTAAAAATGTTGACAATAACCGGCATGAAGCCAGTGGAACAGGGGCTCCTGAAATGGGGGCACAGAAACCTGGGTGGGGAAGCTGGGCACTTTCACCCAAGGTCATGCAGGACATTGCCTGGAAATGGATGTTAAACCCAAAACTGGTCAATGCATGTACTGTCAGCCCAAATACCCAAAGTTGTGTTTTGCCTGCGTGTGGCTCACTCTGTGATTCGTACCACTCCCTGAGTGTATGGGTGGTGATCCGCGAGAATTGACATCGGCCAGTGTTAACTGAACACTCCATGCATGTTGGGCACTGCTCTGTGTACCTTAACCTGGCTTAACTCAGTTCCCCACAGTGACTTTATGAACTAGATCTTATTATCACCTCCATTTTTCAGATTGAGAAACTGAAGCACACAGAAGTTATGCAACTTGCCCACGGTCAAACAGCAACTGGAAGGACCAGGATTCAAACCCAGACAGACTGACTCTAGAACCTATGTTCTCCATCACTGAGCTATAAGTGCCTAGTGTTACCAGCTGTTTTTCTAACCACTGGGGTAGAAATGATAGGTTATTAGCTTTAACAGACCTCACATTGGTCCTCTAACATGACCTGAATTTGTAGACACATCTATGTGCAGACATAATATGTCTGTTCTGTTGATCTTGAATTTTTAAAACTATTTAAAGAGAATATCCCTTTATTCTTTCCTCAGTATCCAGCATATTGTCCCTAACTTAGACATATTTAAGTTTCTTGGGCAAGCATACTTTACTTGACTGATTTGGTAACATGGTGTAGAGGTTGCCTAGCCATCACCAGAACAGTGTTGCTGATATTAGGGTTATTACAGTCCTGCATGGTTATGTGGTTTCGGAGAGCAATCCATCTTGGTATCCCCTACTGTCCCCAGAACAGTACTTTAAGTTGAGTGCTCAGTAAATATTTGTTGAAATGCACTGAATCTCACCCTCCATCCAGCACCCCCATTACTGTCAGGGGCTTCACACAGACCCTGGACATCCCTAGAATGCTCCCCCAGTGCCCCACTGGTTTTCAGCCACCTTCCCAGTGGCTTACTTCCCCATCCTTGAACACCTTTTAGTGCCTCCCCTGTTCTGTTTCTTTTTCCTTAGAAGCCCTCTGCCCCCTCCTGTTTCTTTGTTCCCCTACAGCCTTCTGAAAGAAAAAGAAAAGGTAAGCACACTAAGTTTTTAGCACTTTTTCTCTTTATTCTGCTTCCACTGCACTTGTGACCAAATGCCGAGTGAGAAAGACCAGAGTGGCAGGACTTGCTGTGCCTGGTGGGCAGGGTGCTCTGGGGCCAGGTGGTGATTCACCGTATTTGTGCAAGACCAACATGTTCTCGTTTCACACTCCTACCAGTTCTCCAGGAGTTTTTAACTAGGCAACAAAGGCCAATCAGTAGTAGATTAAAAAGACACAAACATACATATCATTAGTGCCTGCTATTCTGTGTAGCTCATCTATTCCAGGAATATATCTCACTCATTTAAAAATTACCTCTAACAAATGGTTCAAAATATAATACAGAGTTTATACAAATACTGTGTAATTCAGGATTCTTCCAGCAAAGGATATGCTGAAATGTAATGCAAGGTAAATAAGTGTGCTTACTATTTTAGGACCATAAGGTTGCATTTATTCCCTAAATGTCTCTCATAAGAAGTGGTATTTACTGACCACTAAGTGAATGCCCATTGGTGCGAACGTCTGCTGGGGAAGTGTTTCACAAATCAGAACATGCTCCTACAAGTTAGAATTAGAGTACTTTTTCAGCCGATGGGTTGGACATGACAAAATGGCCATGATTAACTCAACTGCATTTATTTTTCATGATGTAATTTTTAATAATATGCTCCCCATTTACAAGGCACCATCTGGGCCATTCCCCCCACCCCACCCCCAAGTGATTTCATCTCGTACTCTGTAGATAATGCTCTGGTCCCTGTGCTGCAGGCACAGAGTATTTCTGTCTTACTGGGTAGTTCTTGTTATCTTTTCCAAACACCCGGGGAACCTCCAGTCTTTAAAGGTTTAAGGATTAGAGCAGTTGGGAGACAGTGATCAATGATTAATCAGCTCATTGCCTCCACAAGGCAGGAGATAATAGGCGATAACAGCTCCACAGCCCGAGGAAACTGGGATGTGACCTCTTCCCTCACCCCAGAAATTACCAAAACAGACTTGGCTCTTTCATTTTGGCATTTGCTTTTTTCTCTCTTTTTCTTTAACCCTCTCTGACTTCTCCTATATATCTTTTCTGTTTCTAATTATCTCTTTCTGTGTCCCCTTCCCCATTTCTTTTATCTTCCTCTCGCTTTCCCTCTTTCTCCCTCACCATCCCCTCACCATCCTGTCCAGGGTATTTGTAGCCTTTTTTCTTTCTATATAAGTATTATAATCACTCCCAAACACGGGTTGCCTTTATATATGCTAGGACACTGTATTTCAGATTGCAGTTCCAGAACTTAGTGGGTCATGAAATTAATTTACTATAGGTGTACACTATGAAATTAAACAGAACTGAGTTGAATACAATATAAAATACTACTGCATGGCGCATAGTATGGGGAAGTCTTGTTTCATGAAACTTGTGTTTCTATGCATAACTACAGCACATATGTACTGGTTTGCCATGCAAAGTGCATTTCTTACTGTGGGTAACAGCCACACTTTGATTTATATGAATGAACCACACGAATTAAAAACTTATCTCTGTTCCTGGCATCTAGGCACTTAGTAAATGTTTGTTGAATAGATGAAAGTACATGTGAGTGATTCCTGTTGGGGATAATTAGAAAAGAAGAAGAGGGAATAGACAAGAGAGTTCCTGTAGTATATCCATAGTAGATAAAATAAAGGCCTTGGAAAATATCCTCCTGTTACTTCCAGCGAATTGGGAGCTGGGATAAGCACGTGAGGGAAGAAGGTAGCAGGAAGCTACTGCTGAAAGTTAAACTGAAAAAGCCATCAGACAAATAGATTAAGGACCAAGTGAGAAAAGTGAATGCCTCTTCATTTGAGTATTATCTGTCATAGCATCTGCTTTGTTAAACAAGATAAATTTACTGGAAGAAGTGAACTTGTTAAAATTTTTCAGGAGGGCTATCCTTAAAGTTTTTTTTTTTTTTTTGCATATATGGAATAATAAATGAAATTCAGTTGTAGGTATTCAGGTTACTAATTTAAGGTATCTAAAATGACTGATTTTTAAAAATTCAGTGTATTGCAAAAATATAAAAAATAAAAATGTAGCATATTGCCTGTTTTATTTTGGTGAGTACAAAGCATTCCATTTATGGGAGCTTTCACAGGTTCACGTGAGATCTTAAGTATCCCCTTAACACAGGTGTGTAGTCTTGAGCCTCTGTCCTGTGCACCACTTTCGGAGACGCATAAGTAATTCTGTGTGTCTAATGCAAGAGAATAGCCAGTGAGGAGGCGAGAGACACAGACAAGTAGAAACAGATCAGGAAGAGATGCTGAGTAAGGGAGTATGCCCCTTATCCTAAAAGCTGTCTTTTAATCAGGGGAGTGATAAGCTTATATTTGCATTTTAGAAAGGTCACTCTGGAAATAGCATGGCAAATGGATTAGAGGCAGGGCCATAAACAACGTAGCTGTTGGAAACATCAGAACAAGTAAATGATTAGAGTCAGCTATTGGCAGTGGAAATAGAGAAGGGAGATTATTTTATAAAGGTAGAATATGTAAGTAAGGCTTCTCAAAACTTGGTATTGGATTGGGTTTCAGGGGTGTGTGAGTGGCCAAGGGTTTTATAGCTTGGTTGACTAGCTGTTGTGAGTTGCCAGGATAGCAAATACACACTAGATGCAAGTTTGGGGGCTAAGGTAGTGAATTTCAGGCAATAATAGGACATCCAAGATGATGTGTCTGGGGGCTCAAGAGGTTTTAGATTAAAGAGATTTGATAATTTAGATTTTTTCTGCTCTTCATTTAAAAAGCAAATAAATTTCTTAACTTTCTCTAAAAGGGTCCAACTTACATAGATTATTATATATGCCTTTTAAATTTTTTAGGAATGCATGTCAGATTAAAGGGAAAAAATCTTTCAATTGCTGATAGAGATGAAGAATTCATCATTGTTTTAAAATATATTTTTATCCCACAAAACACTTATTTTTTACATAAGCAAGCAGGTTAATCTCAGAAAAGCAGATTGGGATATCTGATATGGCCATGTGAGGGGTAGTACTCATTGGTTTTCGTAGCTCTGTATACAATAACTACATTTTGTAATGGTTTAACCTTTGGTACTTTGTTAGTTTACCAAATTGTCATCAGTTTTGTGTGTGGAAGGTGGGTGGGATATTTTGGGGCAGATGGAGTGATCATTGAGCCTTGTGCTATGTCACTGTGGCTTTCCTGACAACCATTCCTTTTGCACAATGAAGATGAGTGTTGAGGTATGATATATTTATACTCCCTTGTCTTCTCTGAGCATATGCTGGAAGTCTTTCAATAAATTTTTGGCTGAAATACAAGAAACATATTTCAATTGTATATTTAAATATAGCTGTGCTGTCCTAGGTGTCATTCAGAACCCATTGGGGTTTTCACACATGATTTTAAAAAGTACAGATCCCATTAAGTCCTAATTGTGTTTAAAATTCACCAACAGCTCTTTTAGTATTATATAAGTAATTTTCCATGTTAAATATTTTAACAGTATTACTTCATTTGACATTTGAGAAATAAAACCCTGGAAATCATTTGCATTATATTTTTCTAATTAAGGATATGTTCATATTTTGTGAATCTTTCTGCCATTCCTTCAAATTTTATAGGAACAGAAAGTCCTTGATAAATGGAACCTACTATGTGGTATTTTTAACCTAAAACTAATCTAAAAAGACTATAAGTTACTTGAGGGCAGGGCTCATCTATCTTTTTATACTCAGTCTCTGGCATGATACCAGGTACACAATAAGCATTAAATAAATTATGAATGAGTAATATTTGGAATTCAGTAGTTTAACCTCTTTTAGGAATATTATGCAATAATTATATGTGATGGAAAAATGCCAGGGTTAACAAGTTGAAGCAAGTGGCAAGAGAAATGATAAGTATTTGTTAAGTTTTTATTTTACAATGTGACAACTCAGAGTTCTTGGCAGATATCTCTTGATTTTCTCAACTGACAAACTGTTGCTGTGTTTATTGGCTAACTTACACGTTATGTCAGTAGGACAGGCTTAAACGGACCATGATTTTCTGATTTTCGATTCCCTGCTGCTACCAAATTTCTGAAGCTCTTAATGAGAAAATTTCCCCTTATATGTAACCAGCTCTCAAAATCCCTTGGTCAGCGTGCCTAGAATAGAACCGTGATTTCCTGATTTGCATTGCCTGTTGTTTTCAAATATATGAAGCTCTGCAAGAAGATTTGCTTTGTTTTTATATTTAACTTATTCTTAGAATCCTATGATTAAAAAAAACTGTTGTGGTTTGATCTCAGTTGGAAAGAGTGGAAATTTTTATATTCTTAAAAAATCTTTCTTCTCTAACCCACTTTCTATGAGCTTGCAAAAACACTCTTTATGAAACCATTTACATCCATTACTAAAGGGTCACAGTTTCTATTCTGTATGTGTGATGTCACCAAAATACTAATTAAACCCCAAAATGTCTGTATAACATTTATCCTGTCCTTGTCCAGAAGAAAAAAGAGATTGAGATGATCTTCACTTATTTTTTTTTTTACTCTTTATAATTACGTTACTAATAAAATTTATTACTTAATGTCAAAATCAGTTCATGCTTTTTAAGCATCGTACATCAGAGGAATATATTGCTTTGAAAATAAAGCTCTCTGGGGCTGATTTCAAAAGATAAATAGTTAAATTGATAGCTCCTTTATCATTTGGTTTTAAAATAGAAAAGTAAATTAACAGAGTTAGTGTGCTTAAATATATTTATTTTTGATAATAGAATAGAGCTAGGAAAAATATTCTGATAATCTCAGAAACATCAGTAAGTGATTAGCAGATACAAAAAGGCAAAAATGCAATTTTAGGTGTCTTTTTTAGCAACTGTAAATAAAATTATATTTGAAGCTTCTCAGACCAATAACTTTGTCTTACATATTCTCTTCTGTTCATTATTATTCCGGTAGGCCTACAGACTTTGCTTTTACTTGTTTGGACAGTTTTAGCAAAGTAGGTGTTACTCTTCTCAGACTTCGTCATGCTATAACAGAATCAGTTACTGGTTTATTTATAAATCATGTAGGTGATATAATTAAATTTAGTTTATTGTTTATTAAGTTTATCGTTTCCTTTTAGCCTTTTTGTTTCAACATCTGGAACCTTGAGTATATTTCCCAACAGTCTCATGATGAGAAAATGAATCTGCCTGTCTATAATGACTTCTGGAGATACAAAGGAACAGTCAGACTTGTGGGGAGAGGTGCCAGATGGCATTCTTAGAATGTCCCATAGGGTGCGCACACATGTGCATATGTTAGTGTATGTGTAGCATATTAGGACCATGAAATTTGAAAACTGAAAGATATTTAGAGATACTAGATTCCAACCTCGGATTTTGTACGAAAAGAAGGCCTGGAGAGAGAGTCAGTAGTTCATTCAGAGTTATAAAACTTTTAAGTGATAAAACTGGGACTCAGATTCATTTCTTTGGAATTCACACTCAAAGTCCAATAACATGATCTCCTGAGCTAGGCAGCTGAAGTTTACCCAACCCCTGCACCTGTGCAGCTAAAAGTGGGGGGAGCTCCCACAGGAAGCATGGATAGTAGCAAATATCCGTGATAGCAAATGGCCAGCAGCTTGTTACCAAGGGAGGAAAAGGAAAAGATACAAAGCATAAAGCAGCAGTCCTCAAAATGTGGTCTGCGGACCACTGGGGATTCCATGACCCTTTCAGAGGGGCTGTGATAATGAAGACAGTGGCACAAAACTGTATTGGTGATTGTTATTTTCTTCACTGTTCCACATTCACAGCAAAAAAATAAAAAAAAGAGAGAGAGAAAGAGAAGAAAATGTCAGCTATGTATGCTTAATTAAATCTTGACAAAGCAGTAAAAATTATTAATTATCAACCCTTGAATGTGTGTCTTTTTAGTATTCTTTGTGAAAAAATGGGGAATATACATAAAGCACTGCTGTTGCATATCAAAGTACTGTGGTTGTCTTGAGGAAAAGGACTTGTGCAGTTATCTAAGTGGTGAGCTGATCTCACCACTTCCTTCACAGAACATCAATTGAAATAATGACTGACAGACAAACTGTGGTTCTTTGGGCTTGGGTATTTGGCAGATACTTTCTCAAAAAATAAAGCAAAACTGTCACTTCAAGGAAAACAATTGACTGTGTTTATTACCAATGATAAAATGAGATCTTTCAAGTGAAAATCAGAATTTTGGAAAACTTGTATTTACCACCATGAGCAATACTTAAAATATTTTTTTATGAGACCAGTAGTTATCTTAACAAATGTGATTTTTTTGATATTGCCTAATGAAATATGCTACCATTTAGAAGATCTTCATAACTTCATGAACCAGTATCTTCCAAATGACCAACACATGCTATTAAAAAATCATGAATGGGTTAAAAAAAAATTCATTTCAAGTATAAGAGGCATCAATGGATTTTAAGACAAGAGAGTATGAAAAGTTCACTGATATGATTTCAGTTCTACATTGTAACTAACCTTTAAGAAACTTGTCAAATTTTGTTGTAATAGCAAAGAAAAATATCCACAATTCTTTGGAATGCTATTAAAATTCTCCTTTCTTTTTCAACTACATAACTCTGTGAAGCCATATTTTCCTCATATATTAATACTTTAACCAAAACAGCATACCATGACATATTCAGCAGAGGCGATTTCAGACTCTAGTTGTCTCCTATTCAGCCAGATTTAGAAAAAAATTGCAAATATGTAAAGCATTGCTTCTTTTGCCACTAATTGAAAAATATAGAGTTTTTTATTAAAATGTGATTTATGTTGACATTTATTGGATTCATTTATTGTTTAGTAAATATATATTTAAATTTCCATTTTAATTTCTCATGTGGTAAATATCAGTAGATATAACCCATATAAACCAAAGCTTATGGGTCTCAGTAATGTTTTTAAGAGTGTAAAGGGATCCTGAGATTACGCAGTTTGAGAACTTGTTGGCATAGAGTATTTGACCATTAATGTCAGCATGCAGCAATGAGGCAACAGAGGGCATTATTACATTATAGCTTTGCTTGGAATTTGCCAGCAAAATGGTATCCTTGACTGGTTGAAGAAATATTTATTTTCTATGGTTTATTATCGTTTAAACAATTAAGGAAGCACATGTTCTCTTTTTAAAGGTTTCTGTCAAACAATGATCTGAACCTCTTATGATGCTTTCAGTTCCAAATAACAGAATATCCAACTCAACTAGTTTAAACAATAAGATAATTTATTATCTTACTTCACTGAAAGCTTGAAGATAGGGCAGGCTCCAGAGTTGGTTGAATCGGGAGCTTCATGTATGTGATCATGAAGTGCCCAGGTTTTTTCCATCTCTCTGCTCTGCCGTCCTCAGTGTGGCCTCGTCCTCAGACCAGCGGCAAGATGGCTGCGGCAGTTCCAGGTGCCACAGCCAAAAACAGCGGTGCCCAGGGGAGAACGGGAATGCTTTCTCTGTGTCTCCTCTTTAGGAGCAAGGAGTCCCAAAACCCGCTTAGCAGACTTTTCCTCATCCCCTAATGGCCAAGATTGGGTAACGTGCTGACCCCGGAATTTGTTATTACTGCCAAGCCATGGGCTTACTGTGATTGGCTTACAATAATCATTTGGGGTATGAATATGGGAAAATCAAACACAATGACTTAGTTATTAAAAACAAAACAAAAAAATTGTTTGTACTTATCTAGTTAACTGGAATCTTATTTGCACAGGTGCCTAGTAAGAGAGACAGTGTGAATCTGTGGAAAGAATTTAAGGCCTGAGAATCAGGAGCACTGGTGTCTGGTCCCGTGTCTGGCACTGATGAGCTCTGAGTCCTTGCCTGTCTGGGCCGTGGCTCCCTTATCTGTAAAACAGTCTAGTGCTTGGATAAGAGCACTAGATCTATGGTCCTCTGGTTCATTGGTTCATTTATTCACTCATTCACAATAGACTAAGCATTCAATAAATAAATAATATTGCAGTGCTTAGTCTATTGTGTAAGTCACAGCAAAGGATACAAATTGGCACTAAAATGCTGCCTGTTTAACTGCAACAGACGCGCTTCCTCCTGCACCGCACACACACTGAAAGCCCAGAGGGCTGTAAGATCTAAACTGAGCGCTCGTAGAACGCTAACGGAATGAATCATTTCATGCCCTCAGCAAAGAGCCTTTGCCACAAAGCTCATTAGCAGTTATATCGTAAGAGTTTTCTCTCATCGTATTAAATGTAAAATTTACTCAGAAATGAAAACATAGGAAAATATGTTCTGGAAAAAATAAGTCTTCGTCTCAGGAAAGATGCTTGTGGACCTGGCTGGCTGTGGTGGCTCCAGTGCGCTCAGTGTCGGAAAGGCTGTGACGCACAGAAGCAGACACTAGAGCACTGAAGACATCTGTGAGAAATGAGACCGGATTTTCTGTATATCCAAGGACACTCTTGTATTGTAGTTTCCGGATAACATGCTTAGAAAGGTTTTATTTTTTTAAACCAGATTGCTAAAATTTTGCCGACCTTCCTCAGGTGCAGTGTTGGTTAGTTTTTCGTGTCATGTGAAGTGTTGTGATAGCTGGGAGTATTTATCTCAGAGAAGAGAATTAGGAGTCATGTGGTCATTCTCTCAAGTAATATTTTAATTACTGTCAGGTGAAATAGGGCTTTTTGAGTTGGTTTAGGGACCAGTAAGTGGAACATATAGGGAGGAAGATTTAAGGTTGCTGGAAAGAAAATCTTTCTAACAATTAGAGCTATCAGCGGTGACATCTCAACATTCCACCGTTGAAAGTCATGAGTTCTTCCATTACTGAGAGTACTCAAGCAGAGGCTGCGTAACCTTCTACCAGCAATGTTGTGGAGAGTTTTTTCATTCGGCTTGACATTGGACAAGATGATTTGGAATAAAGGTCATTTCTAAGATCCTATAATTATCATCACAGCCAGGAGTCATCTAATAGCTGGAATCATTAACAGCTTGAAACAGAAAGGAAGCGATTCACTTATTCACCAAATATCTAAGCACCTGCTATATATCAGGCACTGTTGTAAACACTGGGGATATAAGAAAGAACAAGGCTGACAAGGTCTCCCGGGACGTTGCTGTTCTAGGGTGAGCAGATAGGCACTGACCTAACAAACACATAAATACAACCATTTCGTATCAGGATAAATGCCATGAAGAACACAAAGCAGGGGAATGGGAGAGAGTGATTGGGGTGGTAAGGGTCAGGAGTTGTTTTAGATTAGCTTTTTAGGGAAGGTCTGTCTGAGGACTTAATGTTTGGGCTCAGACCAGAATGAGGAGGAGCTGCCATGAGAAGACTGGGGAAGAATGTTCAAAGCAGAGAGGTGTGGCGGGAACAAACTTGGTATGTTGTAAAAGCAAACAAGGCTGGGCGAGAGGCACAGAGGAGTGTGCCGTGGCGTGGAGTAAGGTGCAGGAGCTTAGCTGTCACTCGGAAGCCAGCCAATGGGAAGCTGCTGGAGGGCTTTAAGTAAAGAGTGGCATGCTCTGATTTACACCTCTAAAAGATGAGTGTGGGTGCTTTCTGGAGGATAAATCGTAGCAGGCAAGGATGTAAGCAAAGAGGCAAGTAGGAGGAAACTCAAGAAGAGTGTGGTTTCATGGAAGCCAAGAGAAGGGAGTGTTTCAACAAGGAAGGAGTGGGCAGCAGTGTTGAATACAGAAAAATGATTATTGGTTTAGGCAACAAGAAGGTTATTGATGACCTTGATGAGAGAGTTTCTATGGGTGGTAGCCTTGTAAGCCCACTTGGAGTGAATTTGAAAAAAAAAATGGGAAGTGAGTAAAAGGACTTGGGGAGTAAAAACCATTCTTTGAAGAAATGTTGCTGTAAAGGGGTGCAGAGAAAGAGGACTGTATCTGGAGGGGATTATGAACTCAAGGAAGGGATCATTTGTAAGGCAGGAGTTCCTACAGCACATTCTCTGTATGCTCACGGCAAGGAGTCTGCAGAGAGACAGATTGTAAGGACGCTAGACAAAGTGAGTAATTGCAGGGAGATCCTCGAAAGGGCACTGTGAATTGTTTTGCATTTTTATTGAAATCCAGAATTTCATTATCTTTGATGTTGATTAGTTTGTTGGAATTTTCCTGTATTAAATGGAACCATATGAAATTACCAATATTCACACATTTTTGACCTACAGAAACAGCAGTATCATATAATTCAATCTGATGGTTTAATTTAGACAATTTAAAATTTCTGTCACTGGTCTTTTAAATTTATATGCATTTTTAATTTGGAAATAAACTCAAACGTATCTAAAAGTTGCAATTACAGAGCAGAGAACATCCCTCTTCACCAGATCATTTAAGAATAAGTTTCAGACCTGATACCCTCTCTCTTCCTACCACTTTTGTGGTTATTTATTATAAATACGAATATTCTACAAAATAACAATATGATAGAAAAATCAGGAAATTAACATCAGCACATTGCGACCATCTAATCCTCAGAACCCATTCAAGTTTTTGTCAGTTTTTCCAAAAATGTCCTTAATTGCAAAAGGATCCAGTCCAATGTCTCCTGTTGCCTTTAGATGTCGTGTCTCTCTAGTCTCCTCCATACTGGAACAGTTCCCTACTCTTCTTTGATTTTCATGATCTTGACACTTTGAAGAATGCAGACCAATTATGTTGTAGAATGGCCATTGATTTGGGTTTGTCATG
This sequence comes from Avahi laniger, assembly GCA_963575035.1. Taxonomy (NCBI): domain Eukaryota; kingdom Metazoa; phylum Chordata; class Mammalia; order Primates; family Indriidae; genus Avahi; species Avahi laniger. The sequence goes on from CAUYSK010120055.1 coordinate 31,671, forward strand.
ATTATCTTCAGGTTGTGAATCAGGGTATGAGTGTGGGAGCCAACCGTCAAATTGGCCCCACCTCCTGTTACTCATACCCTGATGTAATCTCCTCCCACACTGTACCAGAGCTGACCTTTGTGGCCAAGAGCACGCAGCAGAAATGATAGGTTATAAAAGTGATCTGTTGGATCACTTGCTTTGGGGAACAAGCTTCCACAAGGAACTGAAGCATCTAGCCAACAGCCAGCAAGAAATTGAGGCCTGTCAGCCAGGTGGGTGAGCTTGGCAGTGGATTCTTCAGCCCCAATTAAGCCTTGAGTTGACGGTAGCTGTAGCTGACAGGTTGATGGCAACCTTGTCAGAGACCTTGAACCAGACCCACCAAACTAAGCCACTCCCAGATTCCTGGACCCCAGAAACTGTGACATAATAAAGGTTTGTTGTCTTAGGGTACATAACGAATACAGGCAGGACTATCACAGAAGTAGTGGTGAGTTCTTTTCATTGCACCATTTAAGTGACACAATTTCAATTTATCCCATTACCGATAATGTGTGTTTCAATCCCTGATTAAGGTGATGTCTTCTGTGCTTTTCTACTGTGAAGTTGTTCATTCTTTTTAATTAATGACTGTTTTATGAAAGTTACTTTGAAACTATGTAAAAATCTTTTCTTCATCAAACTTTCAAATTTTTTTTTTGATTTTTCTCAATATGAGATCTTGATTTCCCATTTATTCAGTGGGATTTAATCTGTTACTGACATTATTTATTTTGTAGCTCACATTGTCCCAGATTTCACCAGAGTCTCTTCACCCTGGCTCTTGTGTCCTTTGAACATGTCCTCATCATTCTTTGAGCACTTCCTTAATTTCTGGCACAAAATGTTCTAGGCTCATCATGTTCTTTGCCCAGCCCAGCCCTGAAATCAGTTATTTCTCCAAGGATCCCTGGTTCTTTTTAATGGCTACTGGTATTAAAGCCAAGATCTGGGTACTGGGCATATCCATTGCCATTGGAGGGTCAGTGCTCCCAGGCCCAGTCAAAAAACATACACACATTTACATATACATATATGTGTAAATGTATATATACAAGCATATATTACATACATACCTATTTATTGTATAATTTAAATCTATGTTTATAAATATAAATAAAATACAGCTAAATATATGTCTTCAAATCCATAATTTCATTCTGATACCTCTAACTGTAGGATATCCAGGGTTTATTCTGTCCTTCTCTCTTTCCATATTAGTAACTGCCATCTCCAACAGTGAGAAACTGGGCTCTTATTACCCTTATTGTATTTATTTGATTAATCTCCCCATATGTAACCAATCTCCCATCTCCTCTGCATCCACCCCTTCCCCCACATGGACGCCTTCCATTCAGGGTCTGACTCCCATTGTGGAGACAGCCACCTGCAGGGGTGTCCTCTTCATCCTCGCTGCCCAGGCCACCCCGCCACATGGAATCCCATGCCTGCCTCTCCCTGCGCAGGCTCTGACACCTCTTCTGGCTGCCCTTACACAAAGATCCCGCCTTACCCCATTCAGGCTTTAACTCCCCACACTGAGTCTGCCCTCTGTAGGGAGGCTGTCCTCACCCCGCCTGGGCTCTGTCCTCCCTTTCAGGCTCCCCCACCAACGTGGATGCCCTCCTCACACCACTCGGGGTCCCGTACCCCCAGGCTGTCATAGGCTGCCTCTCCATGAGGATGTCTGTCCATCTCATGGCCTTAGGACTGGCTTGTTCAGGAGAGGAAGGGGAAGAGCAGGGCTTTATGGTATTATAAGGGATGTCAGCACTGAAAGAAACACTCTGCTCCCCCACATTGAATTTTTATTTCTTTTGTAGTAGTGGATTCCAAATTGCTGGTTATACCAAAATATCTTGGGAAGCTTGTTAAAATACAAATCCCAAAGCAAATAATCAAATGACAATTAAAACAGGGACCAAACAAAGTATCCCTAGAAAATGGTTAAATACATTATCAGGGAGCAATGAATTTTCATTTTGGACTTTGGGTTACTCTTTAGATTTTCTACATTTATACTTTTGTTTATATTAAGGATACTAACAGATTATAGGCCAGATTTTCTTCATAATTTTCAGTATTAACATAATTAGCACTGTTTTTTAAGGGATAAAAAAGTATAAAATTCAAGGTCCTATTTGCTAGAGATTCTGATCTAGCACATCAGGGTTAAAGCCTGGACATCTATATTTTATATTAATAAAATTCTCCACCTGAAGGTAAGGATCAGCCAGGTTGGGGAAGCTCCACTGGGTCCTTCACGGAAGTGTCCTCACAGCCATCTGAATGTCCACTGGTTAGAGCAGCTGCCTCCCGGTCACTGACAACCACGGACAGAGTTGAAGCCACATGAGTGGCTCTGAAGCCTCAGAACAGTTACGTGTTGTTTTGAAGGCTCATGATCCTACTGATGCCTTCTTCCAAGACGGTTTTCTCTGATTCTTAGTAAAGTAAAGGAAAATTCTGAAAAGATGCAGGTTAAGCACACCTCCAAACTGCCAAGGTCATCGAAAACAAGTAAAGTCTGAGAGACCGTCACTGCCGAGAGGAGCCTAAGGAGGCATGATGACTAAATGTAATGTATCCTGGATGGGATCCTGTGGCAGAAAAAGGACATTAGGTAAAGACTAAGTATGGACTTTAGCTTATAATAATGTATCGATATCAGTTGCTTAATTGCAACAAACACATTTTAATGGAAGATGTTAGTTACACAGGAAACCAGGCATTCCTGGGGTATGCAGGAACTCTACACTCTGCATAGTAATTCCGTAAATCTGAAGTGGTTCTAAGATAAAAACTTTATTAGAAAAAAAGGTGGCGGCTACAAGAGGTGTAACGATGTGACACGACAAACTCAATGGTCGCTCTTTATAAATAAGCGGGAAATGGTGGGAGCATCGGGACAGGCATGAAGAATACTAGCCGCATTATCGTCCCCACCAAGTGGGAGATGAGTCTCATGGCCATTACCGCAACCCACTGGTTTGCGTTTCCACGAGTACCATACCACTGCTGCTCTGTTCCAGGAAATTTGAGGACAGAAGGGACTGATGGCTCCCAAAGGTCACTGTGTGAGTGTCTGATGGATGACCAGTTGCCCCCAGGAAGTGTCTGGCCCTGCATGCAGGCAGGGAGGAAGGATGACTCTGGGAGGAGCAGTTCCATTCTTTGCCCTTTGAGGACAGCTGCAATGTGCTTGATATACCACCTGCTCTGACTTGGCAGAAGAGCCCTCAGAACAGACCCGTGCTGTGCAGGATAACCTGTCCCTGTTGCCTGTGGCTCCAAGCCAAGCGCGTGCTCATTAAGCAGCAGAGCCTACAAACAACGCAGCCAAGTAGTGTTGGCTGTTCCCCCGGTGTTTGTAGTAACAAACACAGCTGAAACAGAGGAAAACTGCTTCACTTTCTATACCAAGCTTGACAGTATGTCCCACAAATGGGAGGGAAACCATACTGCTTATAAATTGCATCCTAAATTAGAAGCATTTTACCTGTTTTAAGTCCGAAAATCATCATGCTTTATTTCTCTAAAACCAAAAGTTCTTTTAAAACACAAATGCCATTTTACTTTCTAATTCTCAGAGAATATGTAAAAAGAGTATCATTCTACCAATAGAAAATATTAATGGCTGGGGCTAAAACATAAAATGTACCACCATTGCCTCTTGTGTATGTTCCTGTGGCAGACGGTGCTTTCTCTCCGTTGGGAGCAAACCTACATGCGCTGATCTGCTGGAAGAGTCCCCTCCCTGCCAGAAACATCTAGGAACAGGAGTCACCTGGGAGCCTGTGCGCCTGCTCCTGGTTGGATGAGAGAGCTAGGGCTGGACATGCTTTACCTGTTGGCTGGCTGTGCCGGTCAGGGTTCAGTCACAGAGAGCATGACCTGCTCAAAGTAGATTAAACAGAAAGAGATTTATCATAGGACTTTATGGCAGCTTTCAGAATCATTGGAGTTCTAAGGAAACAGACTCTAATCCAGGCTTCCAGAAATGACTCCCAGAACCATATGGCAAACCTTCAGAGTAGCTGCTGCCTTCACTGGGAAGCCGGCACAGTAGCTGTTGGCTCCAAAACCAGCCACCTCAGCTAGACAGTGGTCCCCCTTATCTGTGTTTTTAGTTACCTGAGATAAAGAGCAATAAGACATTTTGAGAGAGAGAGAGATCACATTTACATGACTTTTATTATAGTATATCATCATAATTGTTCTATTTTTTATTAGTTATTGTTACTCTCTTACGGTGCCTAATTTATAAATTGAACTTTACATATAGAAAAAAATATAGCGTATATAGGATTTGGTACTATCCATGCTATCCAGCATCCATGGGGGTGTTGGAATGTGTCCCCCATGGAGAAGGGGGGACTACCATATTCAAAAACTTACCACTGCAGTGGCCAACTCAAGAACGTTTCCTTTGTCACAGTCCGCAAAACAGATATCCTATAGCCTGCTTCTTTCCTCATGACTGAGTTCCAGATCAAAGCATCGTGTGAGTGCAAGTGGTAGGTAGAACGTAAATCATATTTAGAACCCAAATTGCAAGGCAGTCTGGGGTATTAGTTTTTGCTTTTCCACCTCTGCACAACTAGAAGGGGAGTGCAAGTGGGTACTGAGGAATCTAATCTGCCCTAGGTGTCGCAGTCTGCCCTCTAGCTACCCAACTATCCAGGCATACTCTTCTTGCTATAGGTGGACCCACTCCCTCCTCCGTGAGTTACTGCATCCCACTCAAAGTCCAGGATCTTGGAGTATGTGCAGCTCTTTTCATCAGGTTCAGATGCAGCTTCTTGTAACGTAGTGACCTGTAAATAGACTGCCTATCTGCTCCCAATATGCAATGGCGGCAAAGAAAAGTAAAAACTGTCACTCAGAAAGGAAGAGTATGGGAAACATCTGACTGCTGTTTATCCTGAGCACTGATCCACTCCCACTAGGCAAGAATGGGGAAGGCACCCTGCTCAGGTAACGGGGCAAGGTCCTTAGGTAGCCATCCAGAAGGATTCCCTTGTGCATGAAGCACGAGGCCCAAATTCTATGAGCTACAATAAAAGGATAGCTGATGCAGTCGTTTTTTAAGTTTCTCTAACTTTACTTGTACTTCCACTGCTCTATACGCAGTACCTGATTAGCCACATGCAGATAAATGGCAAGATTATGAGCTCTACCACCTCACCCCTGCCAGATCTCTCATCGCCAGGATAGCTGCCCCATCAGCTGTCTGAGAGGGGAGCAGGTCTGGGAGGGGAGCTGGGAAAGAGCGTCTCTGAGAGCAGCCCTGGGTAAGGAGAGACGGAGTGGCAGTGCCACCCTCAGGGGCAAGGAAAACGGAGCCACACAGGTGACAGTATATCAAATTTAGGGCTCAGTTTTGGAGATGGGTGCAAAATATACTTTTAAAAGTAGATATACCCAGCAGTTCTGGAAGAAGATAGCAGCAACAGTGTTTTTTAAATCTCTGAATCCTCACACAAAAACAGAATAACTAGGTAGCAAAACCAAATACCCATAGGCAATACTTACCTCAAACTCTGTAATAAGGTATCCCCCCAAACCCCGAAATATTAGCAGGTGGTAGAGCTAAACCACCAACAGCCGTAAGACCTGCATTTCAGTGTTTGAAATGAAGGAAGGAAGAAAGGGGGAGGAAACAGTGGGGCGTCTGACAGACCTGAGAACAGGAGACGCTCAGACAGCTAACAGGTGGTCACTAGAAATCACAGTGGGCTGATGTGAGCACAGCAGCTGAAACTGGGAGGTGTTTCACTCAATTCAACCAGGGAGCACAAGGAGCTCCTGGTGAGTTCCGGAAGGGGCTGAGGCCGTCTGGGCTACCTGAACTCTTGAAACCAAATGGCCAAAGCTCCCTTTGTGGATAGGGGATTCATCTAAGGAGAAATTCCTGAAAGTGGAGCCAAAATCGAGCAGTATGGTAGCAATGGAGATGAAGGCAAGTTCAGATAGAAGTGGAGAAAGGGAACAGAGAAGAAATCTCAGAAAGCAAGTTGCCATGGTTCTGAACACTTCACTAAAACAACCAAAGAGGGAGTTTCCTGAACCACATCTCCTTCCAAAGGTTCTGGAAAACTAATTTTGCATAACGAACAACAGAAAAGTATTAAGGGCCGATCTCGTATAACATTGTAAAGAACAAAGCAGAATAACGTCCCTACAGATGATGATAGCACGCCAGAAAAGTCAATGAAAGAGATCAAAACTAAAACATACTATTACAAAATGAGCTAAAATGCAAAACTTCAAAATCCAAAAAGAATACAGACAGACGTAAGGATTTAAGACAACGTGTCAAATTATCGCTGGGCGGTCCCAGTGAATTATTGGATCTGGGCATTGGGCCTCAGTGGCTGTTCCCATCGAGAAAGATAAACAGCCAGATGCGCTGGCCCTCCTGGTGAAACAACACACCCACCTGTGGTCTTGCCAAAGCAGTCGAAGCAGAGTCTCACCAAGCCTCTGGATCCAACTGCTGACCTGCAGGAACCATAAAGGGTAGAGGAACATTTTTAACTGCATCTTGAATATGCGGGCAGCAAAATCCAGACTGAGGGTAACCCTATAACCCAGATTCTGCAATAGGCAAATTGTAAGGAAAGGAAAGAGAATCTGTAGATTAAAAGGCATATCACAGTTTTTAAGTGAGCAAGACTATAGAATCTAGGGATGCACATTTGAATGAAAACATCTTTTTTTAGCAGTGCAAAGAAGGGATTACTATAGAAGTCAGGATAATGGCTACTTACCAGAGGAGAGAGGGGGTTGTGTTTGGGATGAGGCACCTGGAAGGGGTTTCTGGGTTGGCTGTCAGAATTTGTGCTTCTTGATCTGGATGATGTTTACCTTATAATAATTCTATGCGTTTGTTTTGTGTAGTTTCTTGTATCTGTGTTTTATTTTACAATACAAAGGTGAAAAGCATTGATAGTTCTGAAGCATAGTAGTTTTTCCATGGTAAATATTGGATAAGTGTTGTTAGTTTTTTATATTTAATATACACATATGACAGTGATATAATGGCATTTAAACTGAAAACTGTAACAACCATGTAGCAGCCTCTAAGGCTCTTTTATGTATTGCATTGATTTTTTCATATAATGATATGAAATAAAAGCAGTCACATTTTAAGGGCAAGATGTTCAAACTCTAAGTAATAGTAAATGTTACAATATGTTATCTAGATTTATTGGATCCACAATCTCATATGCTCATCAACTATACTTTTCTAAAATCTGCATAATAGAGTGGATATTGTAGAACTTCACATGGACTCATTTGACATCGCTTGGTGGGGATGGTTGAAATACATATATATATAGCCCTTTCCTCAGCATTGTGTTTAAAGAATATATGTATTAGTGGATATAAAGCATAAATATTTTATATAAATATCATATCTATATACAAAGCATGTATGTGTGTGTACATACATAGACACTTTTTTTTTTATCTAGTAGATCTGATGACAAATGAGTCTACAAAAGAGTTTAGCAACCTTACAAATGCATAAACTTCTTTGAGATCTAGTAAGGTTATTGCATACCTAGTGTTATAGTTTTTCCACATCGTTGATGTTGCTTAGGCTTAGGCATAAAATCCTCAACTTTTGCCAGACCCTTTTGTGGCACCCTTCTTGTTGGTCTCTCATTGACATGGCTTCCTGCCAGGATGTATGTAGGCAGATAAGTGTTTGAGAAGCACATACAATATGGGTTTTGCTGTCCTCATGCTCTCTCCATAACTAAAATGTCATCACCTCCCCTCTCCTATCAAAATCTTTAAAGACCTAGTCTCCTGTTTACAGACAGATCAACTAGCTCACCTGCTCACCTCTAGTTCTGTGTTATTTTAATGCAATTTAATGTAGAGTCTCCAGCCATCTCAGGACGTGTCAGTGTTCTAGATAAAGGCAAAGTATAGTGAGCCACCTTGACTGTTTTCTGGGAGAGTAAGAAAGACCCATATTTAATTGAAGATGGAGCCCTTTTGGGGAGGATTTACTGCATGACTTCTGTCTTGTGTGCCCTGCACCTCCTGGTGTCCAGTGAAATGTTGACATCCCAAGTACAGACCCAGCTGGGTCTGAGATCCAATTCTGCTTCTAACTGCAGGGAATCTCCCCCAGCTCCAGGGATCCCAGCTAACCAGACAGCTGAGAATCGGGATGCCTTTCTGATTCCTCTGACAAGATGCCCATGAGCAAGGCTGAGGTCCCAGCCCAGCAGAGTAGATTCTCCAGTTTCTCTTTCTCTGCGTTATCTTGGGCGTGCTGTTGTGGAAAAGTACCGCCACCTCACAGGGCCAGCCCTGAGCCAGTGGCAGAGTGCGTTGTCATTGTGTACTCAGCGCCTCGCCATGTTTCGTTAGTTTACCATCCTCCCCATCAGTGGCCTCTTCTTGACCTTCCTGGGCCCGCACGCACGTGGGCATGCACATTCTACAGACACTCTGCGTCACACCTGACTTGTCGGTTGACTCATCCCTTGAGAGCCTACTGCCCCCCTCCCCCAAGGATGTCAGACACAAAGCTGCATTTTGACAAGGCCTTTCTAGAGTCAGTGCCTCTCCCAGGAATGGATGGAAATTTCAAGACTGTGGCAGACTGAGTGGAGTGGGAATGGAGGGATATTTTTGAATAGAGAGATTCTTAGGTACTTTTCAAATCACTCTAGAAAGGAAGGAAGCTGCCTATTACAGATCTACAATCCCTCATCCAAAAGCCTGAGGCCAGATGAGTTAGGGAAGTCAGAACTGGCTGTTAGCATAGGAAGAGGGCACATACATCGTAGAATAATATCCCCAGCATGATCTGAGGCCACGAACAATAGTTAGACACACTAAGATTCACATGAAGTGGGATGACTGTTATTCATTAAGATGTGCCACAAAATGAGTTTCAGTTGGGTCAGATTTTGCTGGGAAAGTAACTTTTGGTTGTTAAGGCTTTTAGGATTTCAGAATTGCAGATAAGGAATTGTGCACCTGTCATTGTTAACAATAGCTCCCATTTGCTGAGCACTTAGAGTGCACAGGCACTATGCTAAGTGAGCGCTTTACACGTGAACTCATTTACTCCTCTCAACAACCATGTGGTAGGAATTATTAGTAATCCCCTCCTTCACTGATTTCTACTAAGTGTGCATTTGAAAGCCTTTGAGTGCCTACCATGTGCCAAGGAAAGGGAGCAAAGCCTGTACAGCACCCAGCTCAGGTTGCTCATGGTCACGTGAGGGAGACAGATGGGAGCACAGAGGAGGGTGCTCGGGGCTGTGGGGACACGGAGGCTTCCCAGGCAGGCGCTGGCCCAGCTCCGTCCTGCAGGTGGAGGAGGACGCCACCATGGGGGCACTGGGGAGGTCTTCCAGCCGCTTGTTAATAGCTGACCTTCTCTAGGCTAGCGGCTCTCAAATACTTCTGAGACCGCAGCTCCTCGTGCCCCTTCCTTCGTTTTCATTAACGCAGCCCTCTTCTTTCATCTTTTGTAGAACACCCATCTCGGCTTTCTCGCAAGACAGTATTTATGAGGTTCAGCCCCCAAGAGTGGACAGGAAATCTACAGAGATCTTCCAAGCACACATCCAGGCCAGTCAAGGTATCATGCAGCCCCTGGGAAAAGAGGACACCTCCATGTACCGCGAGTACATCAGGAACCGCTACCTGTGAGAAGAGCGCAGGTTCACGTGGTGGCCCTGGGGGAACCAAGAAGGTCACGTTTCATTAGGTTAGAATCTGTTTTGTCCCATCTTAAAAAGTCATTTGCCAAAAGTCCTTTGCATCGGCAGCTACTCCCTCTTTGTAACTCCCAAATTCCAAATGATAGGTAAGAAAGGAATGACTCGATATTTTGCTGTCATTGCCTTTGCTTGATTTTAGACATACTTTGTTCATAAGTGTAGTCGGTATAGTATGACATAATCAAACTAACAAATTAATTTAACAGGTGTTTATTAAGTTCCTACTATGTGCCAAGCACTATGGCAAGGTCTAGGAATATCCCAATAAGCAAAATAGACCAAAAAATTCCTCTCTTGCGAGGAATGGAGGCAAAGTATTTTTCATGGCGTCATCCATGAAGGCAAAGTGTTTTTCTTTATAGCTAACATTTTTAAATTTATTCTCATGATTTTTATGTTAACTTTATATTTTGATCAAAAATTGCATTGCCTGGAAACCCTTTATTCTTAGAAAATAAACACTGAAACACTTGTGGATAAAGGGACAAAATGTGAAAAAAGTGCTTTCCGATGTTTCAGGAAAAAAGAATTAATAATAAAGCAAATGGAGCAAAATAGTAAAATCGTTAAATCCGAGTAAAGAGTAATAAGAGTTCTTTGAACTTTTCTTACAGTTTTTCTGTAAGTATAAAATTATATAAAAATAAAGTGGTAAAAATTGTTATTCTGAATGATTTTTTATGGTGCACAGCCACATTGCATAATTTGACATCTGGTGTTCAGTCAGGTGTTGGCTGGTCCCATGCACGTGTGGTTTGTTCTCCATATAGCCAAACACTGATGTGGACAACTCTCTACATTTTCTAACAGTTGAACACAAATTATTTGATCTCAAGATATCTGTGCTTTGATTACGAATTATCTCAGTTCTCTCTCCCCATAAGCAACATTTAGAGAAGAAAACCAAGCCACACAATGGGAGAAGGGAAATGGATCAGCTGAAATGACTTGAAAGGTATCACCAATCTGGAGATGCTAAGATTCTGTGGAAGTTTTTATATTGCAAAGGTTAAGCCCCCATTTAATAGGCATTTTTGATTGACGCCATCATGCAATCAAGATTAGAAAATGACACAATAATAGGTGAGAGGGATTTTGTGTTGGCGCAGTTTAGATGTCTAATACAATAGCTTGCTGCGGTGTGTGGGATCTCACATGAGTCTTCCCAAGTTGCTGCAGAGGTGCCATCTATAGATCAGATGCTGATCTTGATTTTTAAAATTTATTTTTAACATGGCTTCTGGAGGTCCACCTACTTACAAGAATGAACTTTACACTAAATCCTTTGAAAAGATCTAGAATCCAGATATTTTTTCATAACCTGTCAGAGCTTAACTATCTATAGCTGTAAAATGAGGATGATGCTCTGTATTTTCTTGGCTTATTGTAAAGTTTAGGGATTATGTATGTAAAATACATAGCCATGGTTCTGCCACGTAAATGATGCTCGGGCAGTGGGAGCTGCCGTTACTGATGGTGGGGTTCATGGTGGTGGCAGCGATGGTGTTTTTACTACCAACGCCCTGATGTTCTCGATTTAAGGCAGCTGCTGTGTCCTCAAAGTTAACATAATTTTGATGTAACAAGATGGTATCTGAAGTATCAGTTTTGCCATTCAGATTACTTCAGCTGTACAAGGAAGGCCTTACAAATGAATAGCAAAGCAGACATAACGTTAAACCTCTAGAAAGAGGTTAATGACCTCAGAGAGCATGTAAGCAAGGTACAGTTATGAGAGCAGGAGCTCTGGTCTTCATCACTTACTAGTAGCTGTGGGTCTTTGGCATCTCTAACCCTCAATTTTCTCATCAAGTGTAAAGAGTTGTTGAGAGAAATAAGGTGATACCTGTAAAACACTGGGCATGGTCTCTGTCACATGGTAAATACTCACCGCAAGTTGGCTTAAAAAGATCACTGATGATGTGTAACCACCACCACTTGCTAACTGATACCTAAGCATCATCTCAGAACAAGGCCTCGTATTCATGCTTACCATGCCCTAGTCCCTGAAAAAGGGAAATGCTTTCTATTTCCTCTTGGCATTGTAGATTTTAATTCTTTATATCAAACAATGTAAATGAACCTTGAAACATAGTAGATCATAAATTGAAATCTCAGCAAATAATGTCTGGATCCTGTGAAATAAAATTTTGTTGGCATGTTAGCATACCCAAGAGCAAAACGTTCACGTTAAAATAACAACGTGAACCTCCTGGGGGGTGTGTGTGTGAGTGAGTGGTGCTGGAGGAGGACACGCTTCTTAAAGCCACTTGGCATAAATCTAGCCACCACTATTGGTGAAGTCACGCCTCACTTTGTCAAACCTGGCCATCCTTCCGTCTTGGTTGGACTTTTCCAGCTCACGCACTACCTGCCATGCTCTTGGGAAGACTGGACACATCTATTGAACAAATGGTTCTGACCAAAATCATTCTCTTGTCATGAGGCAAAATTTATACGACTGTTCTGTCCTCAGAATAGTTTAACCTTAGATTTTGTGGGTCCAAATGGAAATTATGTTATGTGAAGGCCATTTCTCCACAGAAAGTGACTCCTCTCAGAATTCAAATTGACTTTATTCTTCACTTTTGTGTGAATAAATTAATTGCCACTTGAAAATGAGATTCCAACTTTAGTTGAAATCATCCTGATTATATGTTTCACAGTAAAGCTTTTTTTCCCCAACTCAGTGAATTTTCTCCTTCCTAGAATTGACCAGCTGCTGAGTCAGAAGTGTTTTCTCCTTTTGGAAAATAATGTTCCTCACAGTTGTCCTCACACGTGCATTTGAGGTTGGCTGGTCAGAGTGAAATTGCTTAGAGTGGCCAGAGAAGGCAAAGATGCTCTAATGCCCCAAACGTGCTTATTCTGGAAATCACATTTTGCTCTTTTAAAATCAGTTTAAAGATCCATTCTCATTTTCTGGTTTGTCCTCAAAGCATTTTTCATTTGTTCTGTTAAGATAAGCTTCTCTCCGGCCAACGAGCTAACTGATGATTATGGTTAAATGAATCCTTTATTGAAGGAAGAATGATCTATTTTACTTACTTATTGGGAATATTACCCTCCCTTTGGAGGAGGTGATGATGATTTTGGAAACTGTGCATGTTCTGCTGTGCTCCCAGCATAGGTCAGGTTTTTCTGTCTGCATGTGAGCAGCTTTCTTTGACAGACTCTTGGTGCCCTTTTCCATTTTAAAAGCTGACGAGGGTCACTTACTTGTAAAGAACAATAAGCTATCTTT
>CAUYSK010120057.1:0-17310 GCA_963575035.1 Avahi laniger
AAAAAAAAAAAAAAAAAGATATATTGACTTTACAGCAGTATTTAAATATTGTTAAATTTACATCATGGTATTTAAGTTACGAACTATCAGGAGAAGAGGAAACATCACTCAAGGACCTTACCACCTGATCTGGGGAAGGGATTAGTGCATTTTTAGCTGTACATAGGATAGTTGTATCATGTTAGGTGGAATTATGACCTGGTTATTGTTTTTATTTGAAAATTAAATACAGTTTAAGGAGATGCTTAAGGATGCCAAGTTCACAAGGGGTGGACTTTTGACAGTTAATTTTATGTGTCAATTTGACTGAGCTATTTGATGTCCATAAAGTTGGTAAAATATGATTTCTGGGTGTTTCTGTGAGAGTATCTCCAGAGGAGATTATTAACATTGAAATCAGTGGACTGAGTAAAGATGATCCACCCTCTCCAATGTGGGTAGGCCCTATCCAATCATTGAGGGCCTAGATAAAATAAAAAGGTGGGAAAAGGGTGAATTTTCTCTCTCTCTTTTCATGGGCTAGGACATCCATCTTCTTTTCTCGGACATCAGAGCTTCTGGCTCTCAGAACTTCTCCCCACCTCCATCCCCGCCCTCTGTTTTCAGGCCTTTGGCTCAGACTGGGAGTTACATCAGCAGCTACTCTAGTGTCAGGCCTCCGGATTCAGGCTGAATTACACCACCAGTGTTTCTTGTTCTCTAGCCTGCAGATGGCATATCATGAGACTTTTGTGGCCTCCACAATCTCGCCAAATCTCATAATAAATCTCCTCATATATATCTCTATGCATCCTATTAATTCTGTTTCTCTGGGGAAATCCTGACTAACATACAGCCTCTTGGGCTTAAAATGTACATTAGTACATTAAAATGTTCTGTTGAAAGTAAAGTAGTACATTTAGTAATTTTAGGAGCCTTAAATGACAGCTTCGGCAAGATTTTGTCTAAGCTTCATCTGTTAGCAATCTGTATTCATTTTGATTCCCCATAGTCCACTTGAGATAGCTGCTAAATTAAATAGAAAAGTACCTAGATAAATTCATGTGATTATCAGTCTAATACTGCTAAATCACAGCCCATGGGATAATTTAAGAGGAAATTACATTTACATCTCCAATCAATGGATCACTGTTATGACTTATTTTGTAATCAGCAATTCTTTTGCTTTTGCTTATCTCCCCCTTGAATGGATATTTTTAGACTGAGGTGGAAAGGATTATTTGCTGTAATCTTTCCCTTAATACTGCTTTTGTGTATTAAGCATAATTGGTGCTGTGAGAATTAGAGGATAATAAGTTTGTTAGTAAGAACTAATTTCTCTATAGTTCCACAAGCAATGTTCTGAGTCTCAAAGAATTTATAGAACTTAAAGCAATTGCCCTTGAAAAATAGTTTCCTTCTAACTGTCTGCTTCATAGAATAGCTGAAATCAACCTTCGTTGCCTTTTAGGTCTGGTAAATTGGAGGACTGGTATCTTAGTTCTCCTAAGATTGCTTGTAATCCAAAAAGTCTGAACAAACAGCACGATGATGAATGCTACTAAGATCAGGACAAAGTGAAATTCTTCTACAATAACTTATTCTGTGGGACTAATGAATTAGAATAAATCTCAGTAGAACCACTGAGTTTAACCATCTGTTTAAAATGATGAATACAAGTTTGGTGATATTTTCACTCAGTTTTCTTCCATAAAAGGTGACTATTAAAGTACTAATTCCTATTGAGACTGAGGGGGATATTTCATTTGATTTAATAGTTCTGAGATGATGTTGCTACATTTTATTTTATTTTTCTATTTCAGCATATTATGGGGGTACAGATATTTAGGTTATGTATACCCAGTCTTCTTGCTACTACTAGTATTCATTATCCATTTTAAAATTACATATCCATTTTAAAACATAATCTTTTCAAGTCAGAGCTCTTCTGTTTCACTCTATTACACGGCAGCTAAAATCCACTCTTTTTAACTTACTCTTTGTTTCATATCCCTCTTCTCTACAATTTCTTAGTGTTGGATAATGCCAGAACTCAGCCCTTGGGGCTCCTCTCTGTCTATATGCACACTCCTTTGGTGATCGATCTAGGCATCAAATGCTATCTATTTGCTGATAGCTCCCAAATTTATATCTCCAGTTCAGATCTCTCTGAAATTCCAAACTCATATATCCAAATTCCTACTGAACAGCTCCATTTGTATTTCTAATAAACATCTAAAACTTACCATGTCTAAAATTAAATTCCTACAAAAGCTACTCTGCCCATAACCACTTTCTCATAAGCTTTGTTCTTCCAATTGCTCAAGTCAAAACTTTAAGTCATCCTGGACTTCTCTCTTTCTAACACCTTACATCCAACCTAACTGCAAATTGAGTTGATTCTATCACCAAAATAGATCCAGATATCAGTATGAACTCATGTTTATTTTACTATGTATACAGGCAGGTGCATACATAAATAAATGTAGTTATGTGTAAACATAGAGTGGTAGGTAGAAGACTCTCTCCTCCCCAAATATAACCACATCCTAGCTTTGGCACCTATGAATATGTTACCTTGCATGGCAAAAGGAACTTTCCAGATGTGATTAAATTAAGAGCTCTGAGATAGAGAGATTAACTTGAATTACCTGGGTGGTTCCAACATAATCACACTGGTCCTTAAAAGAGTCAAAGAAGGAGATGCGACAATAAAAACAGAGTGTCAGCATGAGGCAATTTTCATTTAAAGATGCTTTGATGTTGGCTTTGAAGATGGAAGAAAGTGTCATGAGTCAAGGAATGCAGCTCCTAGAAGATGGAACAGGCAAGGAAACAGATTTTCTCCTACAACCTCTGGAAGTAACACAACACTGCCGACATCTTGATTTTAGCTCACTGAAATCCATTGCAGACTTTTGACCTCCAAAACTGTAAGATCATAAATTGATATGGCTTTAAGCCTCTAAGTTTGTAATAACTTGTTAGAGCACAAGAAACTAAAATACTTGGGTTAGTAACATGCACTTATTTTTAGCTCTATCTGCTAAGAGGATCAAGAGGCAGTGACACCCCACTAGAAATCTAATGCCCAGATCTTGGCTTGTAAATATCATTCTCCAACAAAAGGTACCCAGGCTTCTTGGTAAATGGCTAATTCTAGAGCTTGTGCAGGGAAAATGCAAGAGGAGCCTGGCACATTTTGCAACACTAGAAAGTAAGGAAGTGCTCAAAAAAATGGGGGTCCATCAAAAGGACACAGGAGCCAAACAATGTTTCCAATGGCCAAAGAGCAACTGAAGCAACAAAATAACAATGGTGTTGGACTATAATCCAAAGGGAAAAAAAAATCCATGAGTCCAGACTAATATAAATAAATGATAAAATAAATACATTGAGAAGAAGGGACAAATCCAATTAAGTAATGGGGAAGGATTGAGGGAAATAGAAAATCACCATTAGAACACCACAGTAATAATTTCTGCAGGCAAGATCCTCCAATTAGTGCAAAACTTAAAAAGAAATAGGATATTTGCATAGCTTCAAAGTACCTCCCCCAAACTATTTGTTAATTGTTATAATGACTTTAAAATATGTCCTCAAATTCTTTGATATTCCCCCCTCTAGGAGTTCAAGCTTAATTCCTAAACCTTTAAGTGTGGGCTGGACATTGTGACTTGCTTCTAAAAATTAGAGTATGTAAAGACAAAAATAGTAACTTTACTGTGGAGAAATCTGAAAGAAACCACCTTAACCAAGTGATCACAGCATCACCAGTAATAACACATATTGATATCATGGACCCCAGATACAATATGATGAAAAGGCTCATCATCTCTATGGCATTCATCCTCAAAAATCTATAAAAAAAATTTTTAAGGGATAAGGTCTTACTCTGTTGCCCAGGCTGAAGTGTAGTGGCATGACCATAGTTCACTGTAGCCTCAAACTCCTGGCCTCAGGCGATCCTCCTGCCTCAGCCTCCCAAAGTGCATAGATTACAGATGTGAGCCACCACATCTAGTCAAAATCTAAACTTTTAGAACAATTGTAAGAAAATATTGGACAAACTCAAACTGAAAGAGATAGTCTACAAAATACCTGACCAGTACTCTTCAAAAGTGTCAAGGTCATGAAATACAAGGCAAGACTGAAAAACTCAGCCCCCACCCATACACCTTAAATCTACTCTCCATTCAGCAATCCATTCCTGGAGAACACAGGCACACAGGCTTGATTCCCTCCCATGCCTGGAACACACTCCCAGATATCTGCATGGCCCACTCCCTGACCTCTTTTATGTCTTGGGCCTCCCCAGCCATAGGGTTTCATGCCGCAATGAGACTCAAACCTCTGTTATCCGAATCCTCCAACTCTTTGCTAACTTTTGTCTTTTCCGTAATACATTTAATGTTTTAGGTAATTTAATTTTTTTCTTTCATAATTGTTATTTGTCATTTCTCCCATTAAATTGTCCTCCATGAGAGCAGGAACCTTTGTCTTTTTAATCTGGTACCATTCCAAGCACCTAGAACTTTGTCTGGCACATAAGAAATGCACAATAAATTGTTGTTAAATTTAATCTGACACATTAAGGTCAGTAGGGTATAGAATGACCTTCAAATGATGACAGAATCCCTAGAAGTTTTCACTTAAATTCTTTCTATTCAAGTCCATATGTATTCTGTGAAATAAATAAAGCCCCTAAACCTTCAGGTACAGTGAGATAGACTCCTTGTGGCAAAAAAAGAGACCCCAGAAAACTTTAAAAACTAGATTCTATGGCTTTGGCAAGGCAAGAGGCAGTCACATCTCAACATCCTCTACCTTGCTAACCACCACAAGACTTTTTCCTATAGTTAAACAGAAACCAGCTCCTAAAAAACAATGTCAGGGGGCCAGGTGAGGTGGCTCACACCTATAATCCTAGCACTTTGGGAGGCCTCAAGAGGGAAGGAATGTTTGAGGCCAGAACCTTGAGACCAGTCTGAGCAACATATCAAGACCCTGTCTCTACAAAAAACAGAAAAATAAACCAAGCATTGGGCATGTCTCTGGTCCTAGCTACTCAGGAGGCTGAGGCAGGAGAATTGCTTGAGCTTGGAAGTCTGAGGCTGCAGTGAGCTATGATGACATCACTGCACTACAGCCTGGGCAACAGAGACCTTGTCTCAAAAAAAAAAAAAATGTCAGGAAGATTTGTCCATAGATTGTCTTACATCATGGCCGAACTCCCCCTCCTTCATTGTGGCTTCGCCATGACAGCTGACCAGCCTGACAATTGATCACTGTCCACTAACTTGTTATGGCCAGTTCATGGAGCCTGAATCTATCCCAAACTGAACATGGGACCTATGTAACATTTATGTTTATTCACTGTTATGTATTAGGGTTCCCTCATAAATATTCACAGGTTCTCCTATAAATACTTGCTGTATATTAATGTATAGCCAACCCCATCAGGCATAATCCCAGCCTTTCCCCTTCATCTTCAAGTGTTATGCTTTTTATTGTGAATTAAAATAAAATCTTAAGTTCTCCAGCTGCCTGGACCCTCTTTGGCCAAGGGAACCCTCCCTAAAAAACAAAAACAAAAACCCTTAAAGCTGAGTTGCAGGACATGAGGAAAAGGGAGATCAGACACGCCTAGGTAGGTCCTGTCCCTTTTGGAGCTATTTTTTGTAACAGTAAGATACAAAATTATTAACAAGCCTAAGGCCATGTACCACAAAGGTTAAGCAACACCTGCAGGTCATCAATTTCCTTAACAGATCACTTGAGTCTTAGTGTATGCCTGCTATATGTCCAGTGCCTTGTTTCTGATTAACAGACTTCCTTATCTTAAAACTTTCCAAGCCTTTAGACAAAGTTTCATTTTTTTAACCAATTGCAAATCTAAACCTGCCTATAACCTGTAATCACCTGCTTCAAGATGCCCCGCTTTTTGGACCAGACCCATGTACAACTTCCATGTATTGATTTATGACTTTACATGTAATTCCTGTCTCCCCAAAATGTGGAAAGCCAAACTGCAATCCAAGCATCGTGAGACCACTTGCTCATACTTCTTGGGCATGGCTCTCTCGGCAATGGTCGCACATATTCCACTCTTTAAATTATTTTAGGGAGTTTTCGTTCTTTTCCATTGAAATGGTTTTGGCCAGAGGCTCCATTTCCCAACCTGCAGTTTATAACCCTTTATAGGAAATAAAGCTCTCCTTTTTCCTTCCTCTCCATAAGATCTGAAGATCTTATGGTCTTTTGTTAACAATATAAATATACCCAACACCTCAGATTTAGACATGCTGATCAATCATCCTGGTTTACCCAAAAATGGGGTGTTTCCAGGTTGGTCACACTGTAGAAGTTCAGTCTCTGCAAAGGATGCCTCACCAGCCAGGTCCTACCCATTATCTCTGCAGTCACCAGGGAAAGGGATGATTAAATGCCAGGATATAACCACTGAGCACGGTACCTAACTCAAACCCTATTTTATATACAAAGATTTCACATTTGAAGAGTAGATATTTTCAGCATCTTTTGAAAAACTGGAAGCTCTAGTAACATTGGTCTCAAGTTCTTACTTGCCAAAAATCTGCTGCAGCTTAGAAACAGCTTCCTGCTCCAGATAGAGCATTGTTTCCAAATCATCATAGCTGCCACCTGGCTGGTTTTACTCTTTCCTTCACCTGAAAAAGAGGTATTTGAGTTTGTAACCCATGTGTTAGCTTAAAGATGGAATAGAGGAAGGAAAAAGTGCTTTAGAAATGAATGACTCAGGTTTCAGCTCTACAGTTATTCAATTTCTTATGTAAACTTTTAGAACTTTATCTACTTACTGTTTGAAAATGTCAGGTGATAGAGAATTTCGCTGATATTAAAATATAAAGATATGCATTTTAAAACGGGGGGGAGGCAAGGGCAACATACGTAACCTAAACATCTGTACCCCCATAATATGCTGAAATAAAAATAAAACATATAGATGACTATTCTTTAATTTTATAGTTATAGTTTTTAGAAGCCCAAAGAAAATAATGTTCATTAAGCTAAAAAGAAAAAGTAGATGTCTATTTTTCAACACATCTATTTTTGAGGAAAAGGGAGAGGGGAAAATATATACTAAGCAGAAAGTCATTATCTTCTGTTGAAGGTAAAAAACAAAAAAAGCTAGAAATGTCATTTTCTTTTCTAAACCTTCATTAGATGAAAGAAAATCAGTAAGACTTGCTTTATTTACATTAACTTTTTATCCAAAAACCCAAGAGTCCTACATAGTGGTGATCTTAGATCAGCAAAGTATATCTCATGTTAGTTTCTCTGCCTCTTTATGCTTTGCTTTCTTTTCAAGTGACAGCTGTCTTGGATTTGCTCTTGCATATATTTAACTTAGTGCTAAGTGAAATCAGATGAGGAAATAAAATCAAGTCATTGTAAAAAGATCTCTTAAGCCTGAATAGGTCTTTAAACCTTGTTATAGACCCTACTTTGGTTTTCTAAAGTCTGACTCAAAGCCAATAATTTTACCATACATTTTTTATTTTCTTTTATCTACTCTGAGGTTCATATTTACCTATAAATATGTAATTCCAACAGCCATCAGAATTAAATAATGTCACTACATATTTTCTTGAGAATAGATTTCTTTAGCCTTATTGACTACAGCATAAGCTGAAGGTCGTAGATAGACATTCTGTTTTATCAGACAATATTCTTTTAAATATGAATTTCAATGGATTTAAGCAGAAAAGAACCCTTTATTTGTTCACTCAGTTTTCACTGTTCTCTATTTTCTTACATTGATTTTATATCTCTCACCTCTTCCACCTTGCTGGTCTCAAAGGCACAATGCAAGTTTATGACTCCTGAATTATCAATGAATATACTAACTTGGGGTTCACTACAACTAAACTAGAATGAGATTCAGAAAGAACAAAAACTATTCTCTAATATTTAATTTAAGAAGAAATTCATAGATTTCAAGAAATAGACTATGTCAAGATTGTTATTGATATGTGACCAAGCTGAGATGGTATTTTAGGAAAAGTTAGGGAGATGACTTGCAGATGGTGTGTATTAGTCAGGGTTCTCCAGAGAGATAGAACTAATAGGATATATAGATAGGCGGATGAGAGGGATTTATTAGGGAACTGGCTCACATGATTATGGATGCTGAAAAGTCCTACAACAGGCCATCTGCAAACTGAAAACCCTGGGATTCTGGTAGCCCAGCTCAGTCCAAGTCTGAAAGCCTTAGAACCAAGGGAAACTGATGGTGTAATTCTCAGTCCAAAGCTGATGACCTGAGAAGCCGGGGGCACTGGAGAGGGGCAGTGCTGGTGAACATTCTGGAGTCCAAAAGCCAGAGAGCCAGGAGTTGTGATGTCCATGGGCAGGAGCATGTCCCAGCTCCAGGACAGAGAGAAAAAAATTCTCTTCTCTGCCTTTTTTGTTCTATCCAGGCCCGCAGACGATTGGAGGGTGTTTGCCCACATTGAGGGCGGATCTTCCCCACTCAGTGCCTTGGCTCACATACCAATCTCCTCTGTAAAAACCCTCACAGACACACCCAGAAATAGCGCTGGGCCCCACTCTCAGAGTTTCTGATTCAATAGACCTGGAACCCAAGTATCTGCATTTCTAGCAAGTTACCGGGTGATGCTGCTGTTACTTGGCCAGGGACCAAACTCAGAACTAGTGAAGTGAAAAATACCCAGGGACTTTAAAAAGTTATTTTCAAAAAGGAAACTTTGTCAAATTTATTTTTCAGGACACATGCATACCAACACAGACTTTATTTTCTTTACTTTTTACTAAATGATTAAAAGTCCTTTAGAGAGAACTTTAGTGGAAGCAAAAATATCAGTAGTGAAATAGAAGTAATAAATAAGATTTGGAGTGATGTAAGGAGATGGGTTAGAGAGGTGCTTTGAGGGGTTTATAAATACAGAGCACACTGATTTTAGAGAAACCAGTCTCTAGCTAGACGATGATGTGGTTTTGGACACTTAATTACAAAAATTATTTATACTACACAGATCTCTGGTCTGGTTGGGGGGAAAAAACATTTTTATCAACTTGCTAATAAAAAACAAAGAAAAACCCCACCTCTGTTATGATCTTTTATCAAATGATGGGCCAAACATGAAAAAAAAAAAAAGCACAACACATAGAGTGAGTAGCTTTGTCAAAAATTAGTCCAATTAACTGCAACGTGATTGATGATGATTGAGCCTTTATGTTTTCATTGTTCAAGTCCTTCCTCTCCAGGCAATCACTAACTCAATATACCATCTCTCCCAAGGCAGAGGAATTCAGAGGGCTGAATATGTAGTTGGACTTTTCCCTTAGTGTTTTCTTAGACTAAGATGACTAATCAGAAGGGCACAAATGCTTTCACAGCTGGGATATGGTCTTCTCCTAAAAAAAGAAATTTCAGTTGATAACAGTTAAGCAAAATTATTTCAGTGAGTTTCAAATGCTTCTCAGTAGCCAAAGTTCTTAATGTGACATTAAAGAAAACAGGGATATGGTTTGAAAATGTAACATGGAGCTTTGCAACACTTGACCCTGGGTCGCCTTTCTCTAGATAATGCAGCCCAGGGCCTTGCTTTCTGCCTTGACTCACCTTCACTCCTATCACCTGACATACTCACACGCCCCTCCACTTTCCTTTCTCAAAAGTTCTCCTTGTCACTGTCTGTGGCAATAAAGTTACGAAGATTAATGAGCTATAGCTGCTGCTACTGCTGTTGCTGTTGGTTATTTTTAAACTTTTGGATTCCTGGATGAGAGTCAACACTGAAATGCTCACTAATTTATTTTTTCTCTTTTCTCTAACATGACTATATTTACCTGGGGATTTTAAAAATGAACAGTATTCTGCAGGATTACTTTTGAGGGTATTCTTGTATCGTATCTAAACCTGGAGCTGCAAGGCAACGTCTAAGTATTTTAAAATCATTACTTTCTAGCTACATGCACCAGACAACCCCCAGATGTTCAGAGCTCTCACGTCATCCTCACCGTACACCTGCCCTCGGTGGATATTTAATCAAGATTGGTAGGAAAATAAATAAATCATCATCAGTCTTAGTTTAAAGAGAACAAAGCTATTGAGCACCTCACACCAAACAGAGCTGTTCACAGTGCTTTAAGTATGTGAAGATATAGTCTAAAGAGATTAAAAATACAAGCAATATAGAATGTGCAACGGCATAAATAAGATCTAAATCACTTCCTGTAGGAGTGCCATGCTCTCTCCCTGTCAGGCTGGAATACGTACCACTGTGAGATGGCATTTGCGACAGCAGAAGACTACACAATGCACATAACACAGTGACTAACAGAGCCTAGTGATCTCTAGGCTCAAAAGGGGCCTTCCTGACACTGAAAAACTATGTGACTAGAGCCTGTTACTTAACCTCCCTGAACCTCAGATTCCTCATCTTTCAATGGATATCATAAATGCACCTACTTAAAAGGGCCATCATAAAGGTTAAATGAGTAACACATGCAAAATGCTTAGGGCAATACCTGGCACATGCTTCAGAGCCCTGGATCAAGAATTCACGTTCTGCTGAATAGGGGACCAGCTGAGCAACTTTGGGCAAGTCAGCCTCCGTAAATCTCATTTCACACATCTGGATATACTTACCTTTCATGAGAATCAAGTGAGATAACATGTAAGAAAATACTTTTGTAACTGTCATGTGCAAACTATTTTGTAAATGCACTGAAATCATTTTGGATTGATACCGTTAAACTGCTAGTGGTGGTTACCTCTGAGAAAGAGAGAGTTGAAGATAGGCGAAAGGAATTTGAGCTTTTTACTTCCTTTTGTATTGTTTGAAATTTTCAGGGAGAAGAGGTTATTTACTACATATGTATCTTGTAAAGGGAGAGCCATCTTCATATGTTGTTATTGGTGAGAAATACACAAGAATCTAAAAAGCTGGACATCTAGGGATATTGCAGTTTTCTTTCCAAGCACCTGAGTGAATACCTCTGTATCATACTTACAACATAAAACCCCTCGATTCACTGTCCATATCTGCAGATATAGGGAAAGGTTTAAAGTTCTGTGTCCTTTTGCTTCTTGGAGGAAGCTCACATTGGAACAAAATTTAAAAGTTTTCTAAAGGAGGTAGTTGTATGACTTTGGGTGTTGGGAAAGGAGGTGGGGTGTGGTAGGGCGAAGAAGGGGCTCTTATCTAGAACAGAATGTGCAATGCTGGCTTAAAGCCAGAAACGAAAGCAGGCAGCCCAAACATATCTGTCTAAGACCGTAAGTTCTATGATACAGAGATCCTTTGAAGTTAAGGGACTAGTAGAATGTGCATAAGGCATAATAAGGAAAATTATGATAATAATGACTAAAATAATCTCTAACATTAATTGAGCATTTAATAAGTTCTAGACACTGTGCTAAGAGCTTCACACACTTGATGTATCTCATGAGCCTGTTTTGTTAAAGGTAGTGTTTAGGGTTTTTTATTTATTTCAAAATATTAAGGGGGTATAAATGTTTTAGGTTATATGACTCATTTTTGTAATGCTTGAGTCCTGGCTACAGGTGTGCCCATCACTCGAATACTGTTCATAGTACCCATTAGGTTGGGACATGCAAATTAAAACCACAATGAGATATCACCATACCCCAGTTAGGCTTGCATTTATTATTATAAAGAGTCTAAAAACAATAGATGCTGGTGTGGATGTAGAGAGAAAGGAACACTTATACACTGTTGGTGGAACTGCAAATTAGTATAACCGCTATGGAAAACAGTATGGAGATTCTTCAAAGAACTAAAATTAGACCTAACATTCAATCCAGCAATCCCACTGCTGGGTATTTACCCAAAGGAAAAAAATTTATTTTATCAAAAAGATACCTGCGCCTGAATGTTTATAGCTACACAATTCACAATTGCAAAGATGTGTGAACAACCCAACCCAACAATTAATCCATCAATTCATTAGTGGATTAATAAAATGTGGTATATGTATACCATGGAGTACTACTCAGCCATAAAAAAGATGAATTAATAGGTATTTATTCATTCATTCACTTGGCACATATCTATTGGACATCTTCCTGTCATGCATGGTGAATGCTATATTGTCACACATCCTACACTGAAAGAACTTTCGATCTAGTTGGGGAATGTAGAGGAAAAGGTCTCACTTAGGAGGAACAAAGAATCCTACATGTGTGTGTCTAACTACATGTGGAGGTGCGGTGGTCAGAGAAAGCTTTATTTAGATGATAATGTTGCCAGGTGCGGTAGCTCACGCCTGTAACCTTAGCACTCTGGGCGGCTGAGGCGGGAGGATCACTCGAGCTCAGGTGTTCAAGACCAGTCTGAGCAAGAGTGAGACCTTGTCTCTACTAAAATAGAAAGAAATTAGCTGGACAACTAAAAATATATATAGAAAAAATTAGCCGGGCATGGTGGTACATGTCTTTAGTCCCAGGTACTTGGGAGGCTGAGGCAGTAGGATTGTTTGAGCCCAAGAGTTTGAGGCTGCTTGAGCTAGGCTGATGCCACATCACTCTTGTGCGGGCAAGAGTGAGACTCTGTCTCAAAAAAAAAAAGATGATAATGTCTAAAAACACTGAATCTTATAGTAGTGCTCTTCAAACTGTTGATCAATCCACTGATTTTAAAAATTAGTTGGGTGGGTTAAAACTAGCACTTTTTTTAAATGATCACTCACTCACTCCACTTATTCGTATTGGAAGTCTCTGAGAATCCAGATATGTTGCTTGAGTAGAAGTGTGATCCAAATAGTTCTCAGCATTTCTGGGGCCTGATGGGGAAATGAACTCAAGCACACTTGCAAAAGCCTGAGGAGCCTCCTGGGAGAGCTCATCTCTGTCACAAAAGGAGCCAGGCCTGACGAGCTTGGTGCAGTGATTCTGAGTTTGTTGTGGCAGGTACCACTTGAGTCTGTCTGGCCCTGCCCTGGAGGTATGTCTGGATTCTAGGGAGAGAGTAGTGTAAGAATAACAATTGAAAAACTATTAATTAAGCTCTGAGGCACATGGTGGCACAAGCAACACTGCTTTAGAACCCCACAAACAGCAACGTGAGCACAGACCACCACACAGGTCCAATGAGGGCTGCAACGGGAGAGATGGAGAGAGATGGAGAACCATCCGTGGTGCCTGTGAGAAACTACTGGATCCTGCAGAGGAGTGGTGGCGACCAGAGGGAATATATGTATGTAGGAGGTCTGTCCAGAAAGTATTCAGCCATGTAATATGAAAAACAGAAACATTTACTGAAGAAGATACAAGACACAAGAAGTATTGTTCGTAGGACAATGACTCCTCAGTCCCCTTCAAAGTAGGCACCCTGGGACCTCCCACAGTGCTCCCAGCGTCTCTTAACCTGACCCGTACACGTTCAACATTCTCAGGTGTTCTGCTTGCCGCAGGCCTTCCAGAACGTGGATCGCTTTCAACAGATTCTCAACCACTTTTGAAGCGTTTGTGCCACACTTTTATTTGTGCTGCACTCGTTGCATCGTCCCCAAAAGCCTTCTGAATCATCTGAATAGTTTCTCCAGAGAATTGTTGAGGCTTAACATAAAATTTAATGCAGTCTATTGCTCTGCTTGCTCAGTGATTTTGAATGCGAGGGCCACACAGCACACATCCTCACTCAAAGGCGTCTAGAACCCCACTGAAATCATTGTTCACACACACACGTTCCAGTCCACTCGCCTTGGCTGCCAGGTTACATCGATGTCCAGCAAACCGTTCTCATTATGTTAACAACGGCCGAATGCTTTCTGGACAGACCTCATGTATTTATACACACACACACACACACACACACATCAGCCTGCTTAAAACCCTCCTGGGTTCTTCAAGAGAGGAGGCAGAGCCAGGAAACTTTAAATTACCATTCTTAAGGTGATCCCATTACTCCCCAGAGGCCACTGAGACCAGCAAAGTGTTGGTGGAAAGAGAAAGGGGAGAGAATAGTAAATAAAAAGACAAGAACAAAAAGCAAGAGAAAAAATTAAATGAATCTATAATACATGCTTGAAGAGGTAATAGAATTCTGACCCCAAAGCAATCTATCCATCAGGTTGACACCATCATTGTCAACTGGCTCAAAAGCAAGTTTGTACCTTTAGCAAGATAAATGAAAAGTGTGCCCAATGCCTATAACATCCTGATGAGATATCTATGTTTATTATACTAAGGAAATGTGTTTTCTAAGTAAAAATGCATCCTCCTCTGAGGACACCTCACAATATAGGGATGAGATAAGATGCCTAAGGTGCCAGTTTAGGGACTTTGAACCTATCAATATGCAAATCACCAAAAATTCTATTTCCATCGACTCTCCAATTCTGGACCAATTTCACAAAGCAGGTAACCTACAACTATGAAAAGCGATTTCTCCTTGACCCTGTTTCATTCAACATCAGGATTCCAACCAATATCCTATTTCCTTTAATATTCATGGACATAAACTCCAAAAAAGAACTTTGTCAGATACATATCTGTGTCATTTGGAATTTTAAATTTATAAAGGCCTGTCTGCCCAGCCCAAGAAAATGAC
This sequence comes from Avahi laniger, assembly GCA_963575035.1. Classification (NCBI taxonomy): domain Eukaryota; kingdom Metazoa; phylum Chordata; class Mammalia; order Primates; family Indriidae; genus Avahi; species Avahi laniger. The sequence goes on from CAUYSK010120057.1 coordinate 14,562, forward strand.
TGAAAATGGACTTAAATCCAGGATAATAAACAAAGCCCTAAACCCTGGAATAGTCCTGCCCTTCCAAAAAAACCACAGGTCTTCATTCGGATAATTTGTTCAGATAACTTATATGAAATTGCATACCCATCTCACTTTTGCAAACCAAGAATCACTTCCAAAAGAAAGTGGAATAAAAATAAAATGTTCATTCTTCTCTTTTTCTGGGAAATTAACAAATCAAAATATTATTCTTCTGTTTTTTGGTGTTATTTTCTTTCCTCTAAAGGAATCTTAGGCTAATGTATATTTATGTTTTAATCCTAACTCCTCTGCCTGTCCAAAATAGAAAAGAAAGAAAAAGGCGGAGGGGGTGTTTGAAAACCGCAGTAAGCAAAAATACAGGTTTTGAGTGCATCCTCAAAATAAAAGAGAAATTAAGATTTATTTCATTACAAGATCTACAGATAGATTTTCCTTGAAAATGTTCTTTCTGTTTGTGCACAGGGATCTCTCCTCTAGGATTCTGTCCTCTAGGGAATTTTCTCAGCTTTACCAGGCTTGGTAGCTCAAGAGGAGTTTCATTAAACATTTCAAAACTCATTGGAATTTATCTCTTTCCCCAGGCACAGAGAGGAATAAAAAACTTTCTTCCAGAGGTTTTTATATTTTATGTTCTAATATAAGGTATAGAGAAAGTAATACTTCTCAGCTCTAACATCTGGTATATATTTTGGGGTACGGGGAGCATAATGTGGGAAGTTTTTAATCATGAGCATCAATGCAATCAAAAAATTTTAAGGAATAGTTAACTCATTATAATCATCTTCTCAAATAATCATATCTGTACTTTGATAGAATGTAAGCTAACTATTTTGGAAAGCATATAAGCTATTATGCCTTGTGAGGTCTATACACAATCACCTACCTGAACCTATTGCTCAAAGAGTGCTAATCATTTCTTTGAAAATTCCAATCCAGATTAAATTGTCCCAATAACATCTTTAGAGTTTAGAGTTAGAACATTAATTAACATTGTGTATTCAAGAATATTGTAAGAAGAAAATGAATTAATCACCCATTTGACAGATATTTATTAGCTGCCGATTTTGAGCTCTATTCTATGTATGAGCCAGGAAGATGAGAAATGAATTCACCTATGAAGAGCTTAATATTTAATAGGGAAAATATTGCTTGTATGGTAGCTCATGCCTGTAGTCCCAGCTACTTGGGAGGCTGAGGCAGGAGGATCACTGGAGCTCAGGAATGTGAGGTTGCAGTCAGCTATGATGATGTCACTGCACTCCAGCCTGGGCAACAGAGCAAGACCCTATCTCAAAAAAAAAACCCAAAAAACTATAATGGGGAAAATATGATTCACATATATGAAAATATTAGTGACAAAATAATATTATGTATTATCATTATACATCATATAATTACAAAGCATAATATAACCTTACACAACATAATAAAGTGTTAATTTCTTCTCACAGCAATAAACAGAAAAGCTTACCAATATAAGCTGTCTTGGAGCAGCGTTTATATGGAAGTAATGCCTACATCTGCACACACATTATAAATGTGTTTTCCAAACTTCTGCAATAATAAAAATCACCTGGGGAACTGATTTTGTTTAATAGGCCCTCTTCAGACCCACTGAAATGAAATCTCCAGAGAAGGAGCTCAAGAATTTGCATTTCTAACAAATGACTCAGTTGATTCAAATCAGGCAGGTTTAGAAAACACTGCAGTCTTCACAACAATCCCATGAAAATATTATTATTCCTGTTTCATGGTTGAGAAAGTTAAGGTTAGAGAGATTAATTAGCTACTCCAGGGACTCCCAAGTTAGGATAAAATTATCTGACTTCCAAAACTTTTGTTCTTTTCACTGTACTAAGCTGCCTTTGTTCTCTGAGAAAATGATCAGGTTAGCTATGGAAACATGAAATTAAAATACTTATTATAGAAAAATTCATTTCTATTGCTGCTTAAAAACAATGTTACAATCTGTTTTAAAGTGCTGGAGAAAAGAATATTGAGCTCTTGAAATAAGAAAGTCTTTGTCAGAGGTAGAATGTAAAGATTTATGGGAAAGCTGAAGCTTTTTGTGTTTCAGAGAAAAGTTGAGCACACATTTGAACCAGAAATGAGATACGCTATAGCTTCAAAGAGCTAAAGAAAAGGACCAGTGCATGTGGAGAATAATACTTCAGACTAAAGAAAGGAAAGTATTCTGACAAACATAGGATATAGGTCGCCACAATCTTTTGCTTTCTAGCCTTGCCTGTATAATAAACGAATTGCTGGGAACATGAGGTGTAAGAACACTGACTGATGGTGCCAAGTGGTGTCAGCAGAAAAAATAGAAACATTCACTCTGCCTTTATGGAAAATAGTACAGAGGTTCTTCAAAAAATTAAAAATAGAACTACCATGTGATCCAGCCATCCCACTACTGAATACATTTCCAAAGGAAATAAAAACAGTATGTTGAAGAGATATATAGACTGTCGTGTTAATTGAAGCATTATTCACAATAGCCAAGACATGGAATCAATCTAAGTGTCCATCAAAGGATGAATGGATAAAGAAAATGTGGTACAGGCCGGGCGCAGTGGTTCATGCCTGTAATCCCAGCTCTCTGGGAGGCCGAGGTGGGCGGATTGTTTGAGCTCAGGAGTTCGAAACCAGCCTGAGCAAGAGCGAGACCCCATCTCTACTAAAATTAGAAAGAAATCAATTGGACAACTAAAAATATATAGAA